>PVKA01032311.1:0-25426 GCA_004027165.1 Ctenomys sociabilis
AGCAGCAGGACGAGAGCAAGCAAGAGTACCTTTCGGGCTGTCGGTGCCTGTCTCATCATTGCAGAAAACCAAAGAAAGCAAGGAGAGGAAAGGAGGAGGAACAGAGAGGATAGACAAACACCGGGAGGAAGGACAGACGAAGGGAGGGAGGGAAAGAGACCGAACACAGGGAAAGGCGGCGAGACAGGAGATTAGTGCATCAAATCCAAACAATGCAGCCTTAGCTCCCGGCCAGCTGCTTCCCAGCCTGCAAACGGCTGCCACTCCGACACAGAGGTCCCGAAAGGTGCCTAGCACCAGAACCAGGCTCCAGCAGGCACCAGAGCGGTACCGGCCCGGTGGAGTTCACCAGCTTAGGGTGATGGCAGCCTCAGTGGCCGCAGCACCAGCTCCACCTGACGTCATGCACCCACCCTCCTCTGCTTCGTGGGGGTGGAGCCACGGTTCCTCGGTCACCTAGCAACCACCCAGGGCCCTGCTGGCTCCTCCTCATCATCATGACTGGACAAAGTCCTGCGCAGAGCCCGCCCTGCTGCTTTCTCCAAAGAACAGGTTCAGGCTCTGCCTCCCCATCCCTCACCCATCTCCAAGAGCTTCAAAAACTGGGTCAGGGACCAAGCCAGAAATGGTACCTTAAGGGTTGAGGGCATCAGTGGGCAGAGACACAGGGCTTCCCTGCTCCATCTTTCTCTCAAATTTGCACTCTGCTCCTCCTACAACCTCACTGGCTACAGCCTGGTGCCTCATCAGGAAAACATACCCAGAGCTCCCCCCCCCAGCACCCAGTGTGTGCTCTGAGGAGCAACAGAGTAATTAAGAAATCCTGGAGAACACTTTATCAGAACAGCATCAACGCTGCTGAGCTCTTCTTCCAATGGTTCTCTATTTGTAGACAGGTTAAAACTCTCCTAAAGGGCTTCCTAGAAAGGATGAGGTACTTTGCAGAGACATCTGTGTTCTCTTCGGTCCTCCCCAAAGCACTCTCTTTTTCTGGACCTAGTCCTCTGTTCCACAGGAGATGACAGTAGAGGCCCTAGACAAGTGAAGCGATTAGTTTTGAGACAATCACTGGGGTGGGAGACTGGTGAACAGAACTCTACCAGCTGACTGACACTGTCCACCGCAAGGTGCTATGAGCCAGCTTGGGCAGACCAGACTGGGCTCTGCCACACTTCCACAGGTCTGGCATGGCTTGGGCCCCTGCCAGGGACATCTGAGGCTGCAACCAGAACTCCTCCATAGAGCTCAGACTGCAGTCTCATGTTCTTCTCTATTCAAGGGCCTGAGGTAAGACAGGAGCCTCAACCAGGAGATAATAATCAAGGGATGATCCAAGTTTCCAGGATGCTAGAGTGGGCCCAACATCATTTAGAGCATTACTTTTCTTATAGCCCCGTTCTCACCTCAAGCCAGGATGAAGTACCCAAAGCAAAGTACTAACATGTAGTCACTACACTGGCAAGACTCCAAAGTGAGGTCCCATTACCCACTAGGAGTCAAAAGGACAAATTTTCCTCCCACTTCACACTGCCCTAATCCAGCAGCTCTCCATGCAACATCAGAAAGGCCAGACACAGTATAGCAACAAGAAAAATCACAATACAAACAGCACATATAGAGAGCTCAGAGAGTACATGCAGGCCAGGGGCAGCCTTGGGCACAGGCCCCAGGCAGGGGGTGGGTGACATGAGAAAGTCCCCACAGAAGCACTTCTTCTAAGTGTTTAAAACTGTGGAGAGAAGAAAGGTGACACAGCCAAATCCCTACAGACACAGGTGAAAAGTGGGCCTCAAGTACACAATAGAGGGAAAAGGTGCCAGAGAAAGACTGACAGGGCACAGCAGGGGTGGGCATGAATGACAGCCCCTGCCCAGAGACAGGCAGACACTCATGCACTCCAACTGTTTCTCCTGTGTGGTTTCCTGACCTCCTGTCTCTCTGCACAACCACTTTACCTAGTATTTTCTCAGCCCCTTTCCTCCAGTCCACCCTCCACTCCTGCCTGAACTCAACCAAGGAAGAAACCATCACAAGCCAGGAAACATTCTATTTCATGTTGCTATTTACAGTCAAATGTTGGCATTTCTACCAAGAACTCTGGGGGCAGGAAGAAATCGTCTCTAGTGAGTGCTACTGGAGCTAGACCTGAGCCTGATATCCTTGCACCCCTCGAAGGAGCTCTGGAAGCCAAGGCCACCATATCCTCTGGTCCCCCCCCCAAGTATACACACATGCATGCAGCAGCCCAAAGACATGCAGGACAGCAGGGGAGGGGGCTCATGCCCCCACATCCCGGCACAAACAGTAAACACACCACCTTCTTGGGCTTCAGTCCCCGCTGCATGAGGAGTAGGAAAGGGCAGAGTTAGAAAACAGTCATCACACTGTGCTAGCTCATCAGGCAATCTGAGTGTAGAGGTGTTAAAACAAACTCAGCCATATATAGGCAGGGGATAAGGGACAGAGAAGGTCAACGTCAAGCCCTGAGTGAGATTAGTAGTTCCTCAAGGATCAGCTTTGAGGAAGTCCAAACCCTCATCCAGAGAAGCTGAGCCCTACCTTACAACAGTGCAGAGCAATGGTACAAGACAGCTAGGACGGACCCTCTGCATACATTCTTAAACAGGTGGCAGAGAGCCTAATTCCTTGCCACTACTTGTAAATAGGAGCTCTTTTTCCCTTCACTTCTACCATACCCTACCCTGAAACTACTTAGATCTTGGCATTTTTTGGTAGCAAAAGGCAGGAAGTTGGTTACACTCTTAGGGTCAGACCTATCCTTCCTAGTACCCCAGCACAGCCCCATTTGACCCTGCCCTTCTGGAATCTAATAGCCTTCCCCTGATAACACCTTTACTAACAGCAACTCACTCAGAAAGCATTCTTATTAGGGAGACTGGAGACACTAAATTACCTCAGTTCAAACTTACCTCCTGCTTTTACCTAGCACTGGTGTCCCCCCCTCCATCCCTCTCTCTGTTATACCCTTCTCCTACCAACAAACCACTCACCAGTTTGCTAGTCTTTGCAGCTGTATCCGCTCCCTCTGCAGAAAGCAAACAGAAACAAAGTTTGCACTTGTATAAAGAGCTAGAAAGAGACAGTACCTTGGTAGGCTGGGGGAAATAAAATACAGAAGTATATTGGTAATGAAAAAATTTTCCACTGTGGTCCCCAGTTATAAGAAGTGTTAGGATTTTTGGACATAAGAGGACAACTTAAGTGGGTGGCTGTTACCTCTTTTGAGAACCTTTGAAGCAGAAGAATCAGGCGTCTCTGGAGAGGTAGTATCTGCTCCATCTTCAAATACCTGGATCTGAAGCCAAAGAATAGACTTGATACCTCCAGATTAAGAATGACTCCAATATCGATCCCTCCCCAGTCCTCAAACATGCCAGAGTACAGGGCAGCTTTCATAAGGATGAATTGCCAATCTTCCCACTGCTGCCACCTCCCACTCTCTCAACCAGAAGCTCTTGCCCACAATCAGGAAAAGGAAGTACCAACACACCAGCTGTACATGCAGCAGATATATGCATGTACTACTGTGCACGCGCGCGTACACACACACACACACAGAAGAGATACATACCTGAGACTGGCGCACAAAGATGCCATGCCCTTCCTCACAAGTAAAATACTTCCTGCCTTGAACAGTTCCATCGTTCTTGCCCTTTGCTTCATCCAGGATAACACCTACCCATTTGCCAGTGGCAAAGAGTGTGGCTCCAACATAGGCCACAGTACCTCGGTGGCCTTTTCCAATCACTTCCACCCGGGAGCCAACGCGCAGAGGCCGGGCACTTGCCTCGGCACTCATTCTGCTGCCACTGGGTGTCTGAAAGAAACACACGTGAAACAGTCAGAGGCCTCAGGTTAAAGGTGGCATTGTGGTGCACAAAAAATTACCCAGCCTAGACTGAAAATAGACCACAAGTCACTTCTTTGAACTCAATTCTGAGGATGAGCTTCGCTCTCAAATTCCCTTTCAAAGGATGTCAGTGATAGGCCTCTTTAAGGCTTCTCCAAATTCCTCTGGAATCTCCTACAATTTTTAAGAGTTACATTTAAATTTTATAATAAATCAGAATTCGTTGATAGACCTGTGAAATTTACCACACGGCTGTTTTCTCAGGAATACCGTCCCTGAGGAGAGGAATTAAATTCAGTTTATACCAGGCTCCTCAGAACCTAATGCCCTGACTCAGAAGCCTGAGCTGGGAAGACAGGTGAGAGACAGTGGTGTCCCCACCACATTCTGTTTCCCTTTCAACTATCATCTGTCTTCCCTAGATGCAAACAACTCCTTCAGGCCTTCCCCTTTCCAGGCCTTCAAGTTACCACCACGGCTTCTGATCTGATTCCTGTCCCTCACCTCCACATAGCCTCAAAGACACTCCTGATGCCTTGCAGCAATCCATTCAGCTACACAACTCTGTTCCACCTAGCCTGTATCCTGCTCTGTCCACTCTACCTCTATGCTCTGGAGATTTTTCTCCGATGCTATGTTGCTATAAAAAGAAAAACACTGGCCAAGTATACCAAGTACCTCTGATTTGTCCCATTTGTACTTCATTCACCCAGCAGTGCAAATGGCTCACTCCACAGATGGGCAAGGCAAAGGATTAAACTAAAACACTGTCCTTGGGAAGCTCTCAGCTTCTAACACATCTGTGATGACAGGACACAACATGAAATTAAGTCCCAAATCAGCCCACGGTTCAGAGGAAAATCACACCTAAGTCATTTTTAGCAGTAGCAGCTCTGTGGACCAGAGGCCTTACAGCAAACTGCTAAGTGAGGCAAGAAGTAACACCATGATCTTAAGGACCCCATGGAGCTCCTTTCTTAAATCCTCACTTGGCTTGAGAAAGGAGCACTGCCAGGGCTAGAGAAGAGTGAGGACACTTCCAGCCTGTCACTCCCTAACTCCCTTCTCCAAAGAGCTCATCCAGGAAGGTAAGAACAAAGCTCTCAGGAGCTCAGAACCTCAGATCACACCTGGACAGCATACTAGATCACATGGAACCGATAAAGGAAATTTCCAGTAACACCAAGACTATACTCAAACTCAGAAACTCCCTTCAACCTCCCAATAAGCCTCTCAGAATCAGGAGGACACAACAGGGTACAGATTCAATTTTAGGCAGCACAGACAGCAAATAACAAACAAAGCAGCTGTAAAGAAGGACCTTGCTAGCAACCCCCTCTGACCATCAACCTCATGCTGAATCCCCAGGACACTGGCCCCCTTCAGAAGCCAATACCCTGAGGGTCAATTAAGTTAGAGGCTGGGCCCTTCAGTCCCCATTAGGGCCTGACTCTAGGAAGGGAAACCTGTCCAGCCTGTCATCATTAGTGTTCCAGGTATCCTTTGAAAGACAGTCTGTGAGTACCCACAGTTAAGTTCCAACCTATCTCCCCAGCCCCCACTGCAGTGATGTCCACAGGCACTCAGGCCTTTTCTAGTACCCTCCCCCCAGGGCCATCCAGGTTAGGGCCACTTACCCGGTTGTACACGTGCCTCTTGCTTTGGGCCATGTTGCTCACCCTGCCTCTACCCCCTCCCCCAGCTGACCAAAGACAGAGAGAAAGGCAGAAACCTAGGCAGGAGGGTCAGGGCACCGGGCCCTCAAGGACCGACACAGGGCCGTCACGGCCCTCCCCAGCCCATGGGCCTCCCTCCGTGGCCGACCAGGGCAGGGCTAGGGGCTGGGGTGGAGGCTGATGAGCAGGTCCTCTCCGCTGCCGGAGGATCCTGAACCCAGAAACACTGAATCCTGCTTGCCAGCTGATGAGTCTCACTCTGCGCTAGTGCTGCTCTGGACTTGTCAGGAACCGTGCTAGCCTCTGGGTCCTAATGCTCCCCTGCTTCACCTGGGCCAAACAAGAGGGGCACAGAAAAAAAGAATGGAGAGGCCCAGCCACAGACTCTCAGCCCTCACTTCTGGGCTGACAGCATGGTCCTGAGAATTCCTCTTAGTCTGAACCCTCTCACTATCCCTGTCTCCCCTGCCTCTAGATATGAGGCTTCAGCAGGCCCACAAGCATCAAGTGATATCTCCAAATGATCAGATATGCCTCCTCCACACAAAAGAGTAAAGGCCTCTCAGCCCTTGGGCTTCGGGGCACTGCCTGTTACAACCACCAAAAGGGAAGAAACATGACTGTGACATTAACAAGTACTCTTCTCTCTCCCTGCTCTCTAAACTATGGACACAAGAGTCTGGATTTCAATCTCACACTAGGCCAAAGGAGGCAAACTCTACTGAAACAGTACACATAGGGCAATATGAGAGCAATTTCACACATTTACCCCAGGACCCCCACACACTAGCAAAGGTGTCACAGTTATTCTTCCTCCTTTCTGGATGTTATAACAAACAGGCCAGCCTCTGGAACCCAAGAATATCAGATTCAATCAGATTAAAAAGAGCAGTGTCCGTAAGCCGAGCCCCATCTACTCCTGGAGCCTAAGGCTCAGTCCACCTTGATCACCTACTCCCCGTATTCTTGGACCTGCCCATGAACTTATTCAATGAGATGATTTTTTTTTTGTTTCCGTTATTTCAAAAAAATTCATTAATAATCACTTTATTTTTATAATAAATTATTTAAAATTAGTGAGATTATGGTTTTGTGTGAATGTGGTGGAAGTGTGGCTGAGGACTAAATCCAGAGACTTCACACTGAGCCACACCCCAGCCATTTCTTAAACTGAGACAGGTCTAGTTCTTTCCACCTGCCAAAGATTAAAATTAGACCCATAGCTCTCACCATGCACCAAACTAAAATCACAAAGGATTAAAGATCTTATCAAAACATGGGCCAGGGAGATGGCCCATGATAAGTACTTCCCTGGCAAGCACAAGGGTCTGAGTTCAATCCCCAATTTCACATAAAAAAAAAAAAATCAAAACAATATTTAATCTATAAAAGAGGCAGAACTCTTGAAAGAAACTGGTATGGATAAACACTTTTATGAGCAAATCCCAATTACACAGGTGCAACCATAAGGAACAACTGGAATCTCATCTTATTAAAAAGTGAAGCCGGGCGTGGTGGCGCATGCCTGTAATCCCAGCACTCGGGAGGCTGAGGCAGGAGGATTGTTGTGAGTTCGAGACCAGTCTGAGCTACAAAGTGAGTTTAAGGCCAGCCTGAACTGCATAGGGAGACCCTGTCTCAAAAAAAAGACAAAAAAAAAAAGTGAAACCTTCAGTGAAGACACAGCCCACAGTATGGGAAAAAAATTTGTTACCTGTTCCTGAGACAAAGGACTAGTATCTAGGATATATAAACAAACTAAAAAAAAAAAAAAAAAATCAGACCCCCCTCAAATTTAAAAACCCCAACCCAAAACTAGGCGTCTCAGATGAAAAAGTAAAACAGCCAATAAGTATATGAAAAAATGTTCAACTTCACTTGGTCATTGGAGAGATGCAAATTAAAACAATGTTTCATGAAGCTGAAGCAGGAGGATTACCCTGAGTTTAAGGGCAACCTGGGCTACATAGTGATTTCAAGGTGAACCCAAATTACAGAACAAGACCTTATCTAAAACAGATTAAAAAACAAAAGAGCTAAAATTCTATCTCACTCCAGAAAGACTGGCTATTCTCAAGAAATCAGCCAATAACAATTTTTTTTTTGGGGGGAACCCTTCTCCATTGTTAATGGGAATATGGTATAAACACTATGGAAATCAGTGTGGAGAGTCCTCAAAAAACTGTAACTAGAGGTTTCATTCAAACCAGCTATTCCCCTTCTTGGTAGCTTCCTAAAAGAATTTAAAAGCATACCACAGTGATACATGCACAGCAATGTTTATAACAGCACAGTTAATAACAGTTAAAATTTGAAAACAGTTCAACTAATGAATGGATAAAGAAGATGTGGGATTTTTTTATACAATGGAGTACTACTCTGCATAAAGATGGATAAACTTGAGACATTTCTAGCTAAATGGATGCACCTTGAGACCATACTCTTAAGTGAAATAAATGAGACACACATGTGTAAATACCCCATTATTTCTCTGGTGTTAGAAACTGAAAGTGTAAATGAAGCCTAATATGTATAATAGACACTGGGAAATGGGAAAAAAAGGTTCAAATGAGAAAGGAAACAAAGGAAGGGGAGGGGAGAAGAAAAAAGGGACAAGAAAAACAGAATAAAAGAAAAAATGGATGTAGAGCTTTAGAAAACAAGGAGAGGGGTTAAAAGGAGAGGAGGATAATCAGAAAAAAGGACCAACAATATATTTTGTACAGATACAAATGCCTTATGATGAATGTTATCATTATATCTAAAATGTACCAATCGAAAAATTACTAATATAAATAAACGAATGAATATTAATTAATTAATTACCCAGGCTAGGCTTGAACTTTTGATCCTTGGTCTTCCGAAGGGCTGGTATTATAGCTCTGTGCCACCACACCCAGTTGAGATTATGCTTTCTGGTCAGAAATCTCTGAGGAGCTCTGTCTCTCCACGTTCCTCCCTTCTTACATACTACAGGGGAAGAGAGTTGTTTGTTAGGGGTCTGGAGAGGATTAAAGATACAGAGAGGTGTTTGGGGCCACAGTTCTTTCTGTTGGCCATCAGTCTTCTGCCAGGAGGGTCGGTCATGCAGGCCCTTGCAGGCTGGGTCTGACTTATTCAATGATTACAGTCTACAGAACACCTTAGGAACACTTCCACAGGGCAGCGCTGAGAGCACTGATTCTAAACTCAGGCTGCTCTCCTGAAAATCACTTGGTAGCTGCATTAACTTGGTTTAGTTACTCAAGGGTGCCTCAACTCTGCGTTACCTGGGAACCAACAATCTATCTCAAAGAGGTGTAATATCTAGCTGAGGACATGCATCTGAAGTATTCAGGACAGTGCCTGGTATTCAGTAAGTGTGCAGTAAAAGCTACTCAAGAACAATGCCATCATCCTGTTCTGACATTACAGTAATGCCCCTCCCTGCTCCCATGCATCTCTAGGCTTCTAAGGCCAAGTTCTTCCTCTAGAACACACTGCCTCAAAAAGTCAACAGGGCTAGACCTAAGAGCAGCCTCACAACTCAAGAGCAACACTTGCATATATAGTCACTATATTCTCCCTGCCCTCCGAATCAGGGATTGAACTCAGGCCCTTGCACTTGTCAGTGAAGCATTTATTCCACTGAACCATCTCCCCAGCTCTAGTCACTATATTTTTGAGAGATATTTATTCTCCTATAAGATAGGAAAATATATCCCATACCTAGATTTGTGTTATGAGACTCAAACAAGATTAAACACATAAAAGTATTTTATAAGAAGAAAGCCAGGTGTGGTGACAGACAGCTGTAATCTTACTTCTCCCAAGTTTAACCCTAGCCTGGGCAGCTCTGCAAGACCTGTTTCAAAAAGGGCTGAGAATATACATAGCTCTGTGTGAAGCTATTTCCAATTTTTTGGAGGAGGAAAAAAAAGATGAAATAAAGAGTACCAATGATACAAAAATACAAAGAGCTATTACTGGCAGAAGGCTAGCTATATATACCTTTTTTTTTTTTTTTTTTGACAAGGTCTCACTATGTAATTGAAGCTAGCCAGCCTTGAATTTACTATGTAACCCAGGCAAGCCTCAAATTCACAGTGATTCTACTGCCTTACAAGCTTATGCCACTATGCCCAGCTGGTATATAAACCTTAAAGTAAAATTTCTAGACAATAAATATTATAAGGAGATACAGATAGGAAAACTATGCACTGGAAAGAGGTATCTAACTATACCTTAAATTATGGCATTGTTGTTTTCTTTTGGGGGAGATAAAGTCTTGCTATGTAGTTCAGGCCAGCCTTGAACTCACTATATGTAGCCTAGGCTGGCCTCGAACTGGCAGCAATCCTCCTGCCTCAGCCTCTCAAAGGCTTGGATTACAGACATGATCTACTATGTCTGGTGCTATACTGTTTTGCTTGCTATTTTGCAATGTGGAGAGGAAAGGCCTAGAAAGCATAAGTAGTGCACACAGTATGAGATAAAAATAATTCTGCTTAAAGAAGACTAGCTTAGTTGAAGTGAAAAATTCTAAATGAATTCTATTACACTATAAGCCTTTTAAAACAAAGTCCACAACTTCTCTTTACGACCCACTTGTCTTTAGCTTGTGGAGTCAAACATCTACTGAGATATACTAGGAGGAAGGTATGGACAGACAGGAAATTTAACATGAGGCAGAGACAGATGGACTTGTTTCAATAACAACAGGAAGCTAGTCTCATTTCTCAGCAGTGGCATAGTGAAGTTATTTTAGGAAAATCAAACTGGTGGCATGTGCAGTATACAATGGAGGCAGGAGCAACCTGGCAAAGATGAGATCACAGCAAGGAGGCTGCTGAAATAATAAACATGGATTCAGGAAGATCTGAATGAAGGTCATCAAAAAAAAGAGGTTAATTCACAAAAAGTACCAGAAAACCTCTGAGAAGGCCAGGACAGACATGACACAGGACAGACATGTCACTTTTCAAGCACAAGTAATGTAAGAATGATGGTTGAAACATGAAGAGAATTTGAGCAACAGAAAGGGAAAATGAGCAGCTTAGAAGAGAAAAAAAAAAGGCAATGGTCTTACAGCCTTCCTTAGGGCAAACCTATGTCTATTAACCCATACATTTCACTATCCCCTTCAATAACGAACTTGTGAGATCAGCGATGGCAAGTAGTTAGGGTATGGAGAGCAGGTACAACTTTAAGGAGCAACATGAGAAGTCCTTACGGTGACAGAACTGTTTAGAACTGCGTGTGTTCAGAACACTAACTACTGATGTAGTGTCCTACTTGTGATACTGTAATTCTGTAAGATGTTAACTACTGTAGAAAACTAAGGGCACTGCAATCTCTGTATTAGTTTTTATTACTGTATGAAAATATATTAACTCAAAATACAGTATTTCCAACAAAACAGATTCCATTAACTTTGTCCTATAGGTGATAGAACTGAGTCTCTGAAGTCAAATGACTTGCCCATGTACTATAGCCAAAAATGACAGGGAGGCATATCTGACTGGCTGTATGGCTAGATGCCCCTTCCACAGAACTGCTGGGCCCTAGCCTACATCGCACAGCACTCTTCTGAGTCACATGTTCCCAGAAAAAATACAGATACTCTGGAATTCTAATCCATTTTCCTCCACCACATTAAGTACTACTAAAATATCTAGGAAAAATGGGAAGAGGGAAAAATCTTTGTATGTGGCAAACAAGTACCAGTAACATTAAAGAAAACTTCAGAAAATGACAGGGAAATAAGTAGACTCTAGGGTAAGAAGAAACAAATAGAGAGAAAGCTTCTGCCAGCTCTATCTGGCCAGAACCATTTCTGCCTCGCTTTTACTGGCACTCCAGCATCCCCTGACGCTTTGATCTCTTGTCTCACCCCACCAAACCTTGATTCTGGACTAGCGGCATCTGCTTTGTGTGATCCCACTCCTAGAGGAGTTGCTCTGAAGTTCACACAGTCTGACAACAGGACAAAAATGTACATCTTTGAAAGTATTAATAAGGAAGAGATAAGTATGAGTGTAAACTCATCAGGGTTAAAGAAGGGAAAAGATCTGCAAAGGAGGAAATGGGTGAAACTCGATTCCAGATGCCCTTTCCCCAGGAAAATAACATGCACATAGCCTTTTGTTCCTATGTCTGACTCCTGAGTCTGCCTTACAGATTTCATACAGATTGGACTTCCTTCACCTCTCCAACTCTATTATTCCAAGAAATAGCTGCAGCATATTGCAAATATGAATACAGCTTTCCTACTCTCAAAGTGTCCCACTCCCCAAAACATACCCAATCACTTCCAGATACAATTCCTGTGTCAGAAAGGAAAGCTACACATTACACCTCATTTATCTTCAATAAAAGAACTTCTATAGAAATGCAAGAGGCACTCAGCCCAGTATTCAAGAATAGCAACACTCCCAACAACAACAGGAGTCCCACTTAGCCTGTTTTGAAGTTCCTGCTGGTTTCTTTCCCCAATCAACCAGCAAGTTCCTGGCACTAGGACCCTGCAGGCAGGGAATCCTGAGCCTGCGCTCTAAAGAGAAAGATGCACCATTTCACAACTTCAGCAAAAGCTAAAGCAGCTAACAAAGCCACAGCCACCTCGGCTCTGCTGGGCTCTGCTGTTTGGCAGCTCACCGGGGCAACTCCCCAAAAGCAGATCACTCTGTCTTTTCTCTTTTTAAACCCACGTCATCATTTGATCATAATGGAAATCAATCTCCTTGAACCACTATGCAAAGGTGTAACCATGGCAACCTCAAGAGGAAGGACACAGAAATGATGCTTCAGTGGCTGTAGCAGAAAAAGGTAAGCCCATTTGTCTTCCATTCTGTCATACCATCATTTTCTCCTTTCACTTTGGTCAGGTGTACACCTTACCTGCAAATCCTATCTATCATATCCACTGAGAAAACACATAAGGTGAGTTAATAATCATTTTATTATGTAAGTTGTAAGTCTACCTACTCCCATAACTTTGTGGCAGAAAAAAATTTCTTTTTCTGGGAGATGACGATGGGAACAATGTCTCTTGTTCACTATATCAGGTGAGACAGTCGCAGCCTGCAATACCTGACAAATCACTATCAGTCACTAGTCTTTCTGGTCAGGATTTTAGAGTTCCCCTGTGTACTTGCAAAAGGCTGGCAGCCAGCACCGGCCCCACTGCTCTACCCATCCACGCTACCATGATGCCCATAGAGTAGAACACTAAGTGACTCCTTAGCAGCTTCAAGATTAAAAACTGGTGGCTGAGACTAAATTCCTGCCTTCTCTGATAACTCCACAAACATAGCTAGTACAAAGCCTAAGTAACCCTTCATGCCTTAATTTTCCCTTCCATAAAATAAGGATCAGTAGAATAAGTGTTTCCCTGGCAAGTACAAGGGCCTGAGTTCAATCCCTGGTTCTGCAAAACAAAATAAAATAGGGGTAAAAGTGATACATTTCTAAAGGGACTGTTACTAAAAAATCACATAAGAATGCCTGAAAAGCACTTAAAACCATATACAGTATGAAGCCCTCAATAAATGTAAGCCACTGTTTTTTCGAGGAACACCAGGAGAAGCCTGAAAGTCTAAGATTTTTGTTCAGAGAGTATGGAGACTCTTGGAATTTACCTCAATTTTGTTATTTCTTCTGAATGGCTGCTTCAAGCTTCCTTTCCAAGTTCCTATTTCTTATGAAGCCCACACCACCATCTTCACACCAACAACTATAAGTACCATGCTGAGAAGAAAATTCAGCCTAACAAGTCAAATTTGTTTTTTGTTAATATAGATATATCTGTACCATCAAGGTCTTTCTTCCTGAATTCCTTCCTTAATCCCTTTCTGGCCCACCTCCCAATCCTCCTCTTCTGAGGACCTAAGTTAACAATCATCTTTTCTCTAATGCCTTCTTCTAGTGCACTTTCTGTTAGCTCTTACATAGCACCAGGAAATCATGCTCAGCTCTCTTATATTCTAGGGAAAACTGTCTCTGGTCCCTGCATCCTCCTCCACAAGCAGTCACCATCTCTGTTCTTCCCTTTTCCACCAAACTTCTCACCATGAGTACAGGCTCCCTATAGATACATAGTTCCCGTCCACAACGCAAACCATTCCACTGGAGCTGTTCACAAAAAGTAAGAGTCCTGGTGACCACAACCACAATCACCCAGCTCAAGGTGCATTTTCCAATTTCAGTCTACTCATCCCTACAGCAACTGGAACTGCTGATCCCTTCCCTGAAATTTTCTCCTTTCTTAGTTTCCTGGGCAAAATTCTTTTTTGCCTCATACCATAATCCCTCAGATGTCCTCTGTCATTTCCAGCCTTCTGTGAGTATGGCTGGGGGAGTACATTCATACCCACAACTTCAATTCACACACCTATCAGCCTTAGGCAGACATACTCTTTTGAACCTCAGGCTTGTATCTCTACCTGTCTACTAAGTGCCACACACCCCACAAGTTCAAGATAACTCAAAATGTTCTAGCTCTTGTACCCCAAAGGAGGTTCCTTTCCTCTTTGCTCCTGGCACCACCACCCATACAAACTAGAAAACTGAGTCATCCTCAACAACTCCGTCTCTCTTGTTCTTAACAACCAGCTAGTCATTATTCAGGTTAATTCTGTCTCTGAAATTGCTCAAATCTCTGAAATTGCTCCTCTCCTGTCCATCCCATCAGCCTAATCTTTAGCTCAGCATTCTGTCCTAACTACTCTGTGTGTGTGCGTGTGTGTGTGTGTGTGTGTGTGCATGGGGGCCAAAGTGCAAGCACAATTGTACTTGTACACATGCATGTATGGCTATGTGGTGGAACTGGGAACTGAATTCAGAGGCTTTCACTGGGCTATATCTTCAGTGGTTTGGTTTGGTTTTTTGAGACAGTCTTGCTAAATTGCCCAAATCTGACTCAAATGGATTACAAACCTATACTACCTTGCCTAGCCCCTAACTGCTCCTATTACAAGTTTCCTCAAATCCCTGATGCAGATTCTCCCCCTACAGTCTATCTTCACAGTTAGCATCGCAAAATACAATCATCATGCCCTGTCTTTAGATTTCTTAGTGGCTTCTCTGCCCACAAAATTGAATCTTCTTAGTACTACTAGACCATAGAAACCCTGGCATCACTATGAACCAGTCACAGCAATCACCTCTCCTTTGATACCATAGTTCTTTTATAATCCAGACACTTGGATCTGCTTACCTTTCCCCTTAAGCCTCTGAAGATATTATGAGTGTCACTAGAACAATTCTCTCTCATCCTTCAAGGCTCAGCTCATAATTACCTCTTTCCTGAAGACTTTCATGCATAACTAGTCATTCTTTGCTCTGCCTTCACACTGTAACTTAGAAAAATCTCCACTATGAAACTGTATCTACTTTACTGTGTCATAATTCCAGGACAGCATTTTATCCATCTTAAATATCTAAGCATCAAACATGTGCACTGTGCTGTGAACAATGAACAGAAAAGAAGCTTGTACCAACACTTAGCTTTAGGCATAATATGGCTCTGACTTTCTCTGAGAATAGCTGAACCCTTAAAGACTACTACCAGTGGTAGGAAATTAAGTCATTCAGTCTCTGCCTCTGTCAATCTGTCTCTGTCTCTCTGTCTGTCTGTCTCCGTCTCTGTCTGTCTCTCATTCTCTGTCATACACACACCCCATTAGATATAGCTGTTTCCTTTCCAGATAGAAGACTAATAAACTAGAAGTTCAGGGGCAGCACCAGGTCCTAGAAATTTGGTGGTGATTGTCAAGTAAGAGAATCACAGAGAGGGCTCTAGACTAAGTGCAGATCTTCTAGGTAAAACAGTGTTAAGACATTCTGCTTCAGTGAAGACCCCAGGAGGAGTGAAGGTTGGTACACAGTCAAAAAGTCAAGACTGGATACCTAATGTGGCCATTATCAGCCAGGGTCAACTGGTACCAAAAGGAAAATGGTGTCTGCCTCACCAAAAAAAAAAAAGGGGGGGGTATATTAAATGAAAGGTAGAATCTCCAAGATGGCAAAGACCCTAGATAGATTTGATCCGAGACATCTCTCATCTCTTAGCCATTCAAGGGATACTGAGGACCCACTTTGCATTTCCTTTGGATAAGGCAGATAGTCCAAGCCCCCTAGAAGGACCTAGTAACTATAGACAGGCCAAGCAGTTGGGAATCACCTATTACAATCTCTCCCTAGGCAGCCACTAGCAATGATAGAGCTGGCAGAAAAAAAACTGAAAGTGGTAGTAGTTGTCAATGGTATTAAGATTCTCCCAACTATTGTGACTCTCTATATAACAATTTCTCCTTTGCACTGTCATATCCAGTCAAGCCTAACATCAATTCTTGCTTAGTATTGCCTCCAGCACCTTTGCTTTCTCCACCATTTCCAATCTCATCATTTTGGTCTGCCATTCAATAGCTGTTTGGTGCTTTGTCTGCTATTCTGTCTACATCACAAGATAATTAAATAAATGACATCAGCCCCGTGAAAAGCTCTATGTTCTGGAGCCAAGCATGGTGGCATACACCTGTGCTTCCAGCACTCTAGCAATCTGAGGCAGGAGGATCATAAATTTAAACTCAAACCTGAGTGATTTAGTGACTGAATGAGACCATGTCTCAAAAAAGGGGGCAGAACGAATGTAGCTTAGTGCAAAGGCCCAGATTTAATCTCCAGTACTGGCACGTGCACGTGCACACACACACACAGTTTTGATTTGTAGTGTTGTACATAAAAACAAGGCATTACTGTCATCAAACTAAGTTCTCTATTACTGGTAAGTGAAACCTGACACTGCCTCACTTCCAGCCACAGTAAGACAAAAAACATCCTCAAAAATAACGCTTTGTCCATATAATTCCTCTGCTCAACATCTTCCTCTGACATCTCATCTCTTTACTCAAACAAAATCCTAGATCTGACAATATGCAGTCTCATCTCTGCACCACTTTGGGCTACTTAGGATGCATCCTTTAAACTTGCAAGCCACACCCGTCCTTCAAAATCCAACAAAAGCTCTATTACATGCAGAATAAGGATAAACTTTAAACAGAAATTTCTTAAACATGAAGTGGGGAGAAATAACTGTCATCTTAAACTTAAGAGTCAATAAAAAAAAAAAAAAAAAACACAGTATTGGGACCCAGAGCTTTTGCACCAGCTATAGTCCCAGCTCTGTCTTATTTTTTATTTTTGGAGAGGATCTCACTAAGTCATAAAGGCTAGGCTTGAACTTGCCATCTTCCTACCTCAACCTTTGAATCTGCTGGGAATACAGGCACATGCCACCATGCTGGGTTAAGTAAGGGTCAACTTTTACAAAGCGAGACTTTTTTGCTTGTTTGATTCCAAAAAGTAACCTAGAACCAACAAAATGAAAGTTGCATAAAAATATTTCAGCAACCTGAAGAATATCCTTATTGTGCCTTCCCTGGAACCCAATAGGATGCTTTATATCTAATTTCTCATTATTAGAAATGTCTAAGCCAAAGCACAAAAGTCGCTAGGTTGACAGGAATATTTTCTATAAAATTCAACTATCACAAAGAAAACTAGATGAGAACTAGTGTTTTAGATCCACAAGGAGCTTTAGAGGCATCCTAGTCCAGACTCCTATTTTAAGGCCTAGACAGATGAAGTGACTCAACCAAGGCCACAGTTTATCTGGAGAGCAGAAAGCAGAACATGATCCCAACTTGCAATCCAGTGACCTACACCCCTGCTACTGAGAGTGGGGTCCATAGGTCAGAAACATTAGCAGCATCTAGGAACTTAATAGAAATTTAGAACTAATCAGAATCTGTACTTTAACAACACCTCACTAACACTGGAAAAGTACTAACCCACAATGCCCTTTCCACACAGGGAGTTTCTAATTCTAAAACTGCATATCCCAGACTGCACCAGACATTAAACTGAGGCACCACCCCATAAAAAACAGTGCGGATCTCCTAGCAAACTTTTGGAAACCCATCATATATACCTACAGTTGGCTATTCCTGATACATAACATTAACATATTGAAGGCTCTGAAATAATCTGCAGTATAGAAAACGTTAACTGTGGATTTTCCAAACAGGTCTGAGCATCAAATGCAAAATATATATATAATATATATATATATTGGGCTACTTAGGAGATATATATATATCTTTTAACATCCTACAGCTCAGGCCCTGCTGGTACAGGCAACGAATGTCAGTCTCCAACTGACAGCTCTTAGATGCTCAGTACTTTAAGCATACATTCTATAGAAGCAAGTGATCAATAAGAGCTTGCCATTCTCGCCGCAATGAGGGCAAGTTTCTAAATCTCTGCCTCTTTTAAAAACAGCAAAGTTCCTCATCTGTGTGATTTTGCGGTGGTCCTGCCTGAAATCCACAAGGATGGGCAAGATGACTTGACGGACCCCGAAGAGGGAGCACACACACACACCCCAAATCCCTGTCCAGGCTTTTACGCCTGAGTCTTCTGTGATTTCTTTTTTTCGTGTGATACAGATTTCTCAATCATGTGCCGGGAGGAAACCTGTGGCTGATGGGTTTGCTCCCGGGAAAGGAGGGGACATGAGCAGCTCCGGAGAACTCTTAAGCGCAGGGACTCTAAGCCCAGGCGAACACCGCCAGGCTGAGGAGCTCAGGTGGGCTGGACAAACCCGGGGTACAGCACTCTGGCCGAGCCCCCAGACCCCTGTGCGGCCCACCCGCTGGCCCCCGCCCCGCACACCTGGCTGGGTGCCGCGCCCCAGGCGGGCGTGGAACCCCCTGCCAGCCACGGCCAACCTCACGGTCACAAGAAAGGTGGCGGGACGGACGCTCCGCAGGGTCACCGCCTCTGTGTCTCTCCGGTCAGGGGCTTCGCGCCCACCTCCGGCCCCACCGGCGACCGACGCCCAAGACCCCGCGGGCCCCGCCCCGCCGCCTAGCGCCCCGCCCTCGTAGACTGCCCTACTAGCCGCCCGACCCCTATACAGCCGCTCCAGCAACCCGCTCCCAAGAGGTTCAGAGGCGCTCTGCATCAAAGAAACACGCTACTCTTTCCACAGTCTTGCTCTTGCTGAGAGGTGCGCACAGAATGCGGCTAGAAAACCATCCTTCAGGCACAAAGCTGGACACCTGAAGAGGAACTTGCGCACGCGCACTATGCCTGAGAAGCCGATGAGGACCACGGTAGAGGTGCGTCGTGGCGAGCGCCCTCTAAAGGCGAGAGGTATTCTGTGCAGCAAAACTGGATGACAATTACAATCTCTTGAGGGCGAAATGACTAGTTAGTACAATAGCAGAAAATCATATTTCGAAAAGTTAAAAAAATGAGAAAAGAAGGAAAAAATATAAACAGCTTTTGTTAATTGGGAGGGGTTAAAGGGAGGGTAAGGGGATAGAAAAAATCAAGTTATATCATGTACAGATCATTACGTGTATCTTAAATCTTCATGGGACAGAATAAATTAAAAGTAAAACAAAAAAAGTGTCAGTAAAATCTGACTAAAAAATAGAGACCGGGGAGATGGCTCAGTAGAATAAGCGCTTGCCTGGCAAGTACAAGAGCCTGAGTTCAATTCCTGGTTCTGTAAAAAAAAAAAAAAACAACATTGGCCCTTGCCAGGTAGGCACTTATGCCCCTGAGCTATATCCCCCCACAATATACCCATTTCTAATTTAACTTAAAGAAATAATCTACCAAGAGTGCAAAGGTGTTTGTGCAAAAATGTTGGGAGAGCCAAGATTTGATGGACATGGGTTCAAATTACAAATGCAATTTACTAGCTATGTGAGATCATGGGCTGCTTCCTTAACCTCGTGTCTGTTTGGTAAAATGAGAATGTTAAATGACAGCATTCTAGCTCATCAGGTTGTTAAATGAACTCAGAGACTCTCTCAAGAAGCTGAAAGAACCAGGCATGGTAGTGCTCGCCTGTAAAGCCAGCATTTAGGAGGCTGAGGCGGGATCACCACCAGTTCCAGGCCAGTCTGGACTACATAGTAAATTCAAGGTCAGCCTGAAAAAAGCAAGACTGTGTCTCAAAAATAAACAAACAAGACCCACAAAAGCTGAGCATGGTGGCACAAACCTGTGATCCCAGCACTCAGAGCCTGAGGAAGGAGGATTGCCATTAAAAGTCTTATTTCAAGGGCTGGTCAGATAGCTTGGTGGATTAAAACACCTGCTTAAGCAGACACAGGGACTAGGGTTAGATCCTGGCATGCTGTGCTGACGCTGCCCCCAAGGCATGCTGAGATGGTGACTGAGACTGGGCAAGGTGGCACATGCGCCTGTAATCCCAGTGCTTGGGAGGCTGAAAACAGGAGGATCCCTATGAGTCCCATCTGTGCAGTGAGACTCTGTAGACCCTGTACTACATATATTAAAAATAAAACTAAAAAATAAAATAAAAATAAAACAAAAGTGTTGTTTCAGTATAGAAATAATGACTAAACTGAGCACAGATTCATTTTGATAATGAGGCTTACATACAGAAAGAAGCAACAAGCCGGGCGTGGTGGCGCATGCCTGTAATCCCAGCACGCGGGAGGCTGAGGCAGGAGGATTGTTGCGAGTTCGAGACCAGCCTGAGCTACAAAGGGAGCTTAAGGCCAGCCTGAACTGCATAGTGAGACCTTGTCTCAAAAAGACAAAAAATAAATAAATTAATTAAATTAAATTAAAAAAAAAAAGAAGCAACAGTTAATTCCATGGACACTTCTCTGTCCTACTGAAAAGAGATACAACTAGCAGCCTCACTGACAGGGAACCAGGCACACATGACCCTGGGATACTTGCAGTCCACAGTGGCCCCGCAGCAGAGCTGCCTGGACAGAACCTAGAACCCTGGAAGCATCCCCCAGGGCAGGAGCTCATGAGAGAGAGAGAGAGAGAGAGAGAGAGAGAGAGAGAGAGAGAGAGAGAGAGAGAGAGAGAGAGCACCAGAGCTGCCCAGCAGGTCAGGTGTCTGAGCTGGTTGGAGGAGGACCTGCTGCCCTGGTTCCTCTGCCTGAGAGAAGCCCAGCTAGGGCAGATATGTGTGCAAATATGTACACATTTTTAAAGCATAAATAAATATACTACTCACCCCATCCCCATTATGCCTACCCAAAGCAACTTTTTCTTGGAGATCTCTGTCTCTCTGTCTCTATCTCCCTCCCTCTCTCCCTCCCTCCCTCCCTCTTTGGGAAGGGAGTAATTTTGTTTTGTTTTGAACTATGTAGTCCAAACTAGCCTTGAACGCACAGCAACCCTACTTTAAAGCTCATCCCCCCACCCACCCCTACACTGTGATTATAGATGTGGGCCATCACACCTGACTCTAAAGCAACTCATCGTGCCAGATTTTTTTTTTTTTTTTTAGGTTCCAGAATTCGTCTCTGGAAACTTAAGCATTTTAAATGCAAATGGTGGCTTCCTATATAGGTACACTTCATTGAATCTTGCTTTTCTCCCTGCTAAACATTATATCATGGAGGATGGAAAGTCATCCACATGAGCACACATTGCTGACCACACCTTCTTTATGCTCATCTCCAAGTACCCCATCCTTTTGAGTGGCTTTAACAACCTTCAATGGATGTGCTGAGTGTTTTATATCAAGTCACCAGGCCTCAGACGGAAAAGAAGCGCTCTACAGGAATGATCCAAGCGCTTCTCAGTACTGAGAAGGGGGGTGGGGCTCACTCCAGTGTGCTTTGTGCGCTGCAGAAAGCAGAACATCTGTCCTCATCAGAATGGAATCCTAGGCAGGCCAGATAGTTCAGCGGACTAAAGCACCTACTTACACAGGCGCAGTGACCGACTGGGCTTTACGCCTGGCATGCCGTGCCGGCCCCACCCCTGGGGCGCGCTGAGATGGCAGCTGAGACTTGGCGTGGTGGCGCGCCCCTGTAATCCCAGAGCTTGGGAGGCTGAAAGCAGGAGGGTCACTACAAGTCCTACCTGTGTAGTGAGACCCTGTAGACTGTACTAAAATACAAAAACAAAAAGAAGAAAAAAACAACATTCTTTCGGGAAAGAATGTTATTTTCCAAAAGGATGTGGGTTTTCACATTTAAAAACTTGGAGATAGATAGATAGGTAAATAGATAGATGATAGATAGATAGACAGATAGATAGACAGAGAGGCAGAAAGAGAAAAAAAAGGCAGGTGACCAATCAAAGGTGACCAAGCCACGTATGGAGCATTGGTACAGGGGACAGGAGGATGTGGATTAGCTGTACACCAACACTGTCCAGGAGGCAAGAAATGAATATAGAAGACATAAACAAAAAAGGCAACACTAGAATTTAAGAAATTCAACTATTACTTTTTCACTGATAATGTGATGACCTGCAAAGAAATGCCAAAATAATCTGAAAATTATTAGAATTGATAAAAGACATTTAGGAAGGTGGATGTATATAAAATCAGTATGCAAGAAGCAATTGCACTTCTATAATCAAAAATAAAACCCTGAGCCGGGCGTGGTGGCGCATGCCTGTAATCCCAGCACTCGGGAGGCTGAGGCAGGAGGATTGTGAGTTCGAGACCAGCCTGAGCTACAAAGCGAGCTTAAGGCCAGCCTGAGCTGCATAGTGAGACCCTGTCTCAAAAAAAAAATAAAATAAAATAAAAAAAAAAATAAAACCCTGTAGACCATGCACTAAAATACATAAAAAAGTAAAAATATTTAAAAACTAAAATAAAATGAAAAATAATGCAATTTTAAAAATCAAACTGACTTTTTTCCCTCTTTTTCTTTTTTGGGGGCTTTGAGACAAAGTCTCATTATGTAGCTCAAACTGGCCTGGAACTCAGTATATAATCCAGGCTGGGATTATATCCATGTGCCATCACTGAGCTTCAAAACAACCTCCTTACTAATAAATAACAAAAGATACACATAACACAAAATTATAAAATCATATTTGAAGATACATTAAAGGTAGCTTTCAAAATGTGACATATAGTACATTCCTAAGCAGGAAGATGTAAAGTGACTCAGAAGTTAGTTATCTCTCATTGATTTAAGTGTTCAGAATAACTCCAATCAGTATTCTAAGAACCTAACAAAAAATGAATAAATTTCTAAACAAGAGAAGAAATAAGGAAAAAGAAGGCTGATGAGGGTGGAAAATTGTACTTATTTTTAAAGTCATAGTATTTTAAAATCATTTAAGGCAATATGATATTGAGGCGATGATTTTTTAAAATGTATCAGCACTCTGGGCATAGTGACACACTGCCATAATCCCAGCACTCAGAAGGCTGAAGCAGGAGAACCACTGTGAGTTTGAGGCCAGACTGGGCTACAAAGTGAGTTCAAGACCAGCCTGAATTGCATAGTGAAACCCTGTCTCAAAAATACAAAAAAAGGGCTGACCAGATAGTTCAGAGACTAAAGTGCCTGCTTAGGCACGGCACAGGGGCTGGGTCTGATCCCTGGCATGCTGTGCTGGCTCCACTCCCCAGGGCACGCTGAGATGGCAACTGGGACTGGGTGTGGTGATGCACTCCTGTAATCCCAGAGTTGGGAGGCTGAAAACAGGAGAATGACTATGAGTCTGATCTGTGTAGTGAGACCCTGTAGACCCTGTACTAAATAATTTTTTTAAAAAGAAATTAAAACACCAAGTTTCTTCTCTTTCCTCTTTTTTTTTTTTTTTTTTTTTTTTTTTTTTTTTTTTTTTTTTTTTTTTTTTTTTTTTTTTTTTTTTTTTTTTTTTTTTTTGTCTTTCCTTTTACATTTGGTTTTTTTTGTTTGGTTGGTTGGGGTTTTTTTTTTGTTTTTTTTTTTGTTTTGTTTTGTTTTTTGTCTTTTTTGAGACAGGGTCTCACTATGCAGTTCAGGCTGGCCTTAAGCTCACTTTGTAGCTCAGGCTGGTCTCGAACTCACAACAATCCTCCTGCCTCAGCCTCCTGAGTGCTGGGAGTACAAGCCTGCACCACCAGCCCAGCAGTAATTTCTTTCTTTTTTTTTACAGAACTGAGGATTGAACTTACCAGGGAAGTGCTTATTCCACTGAGCCATCAACCCAGCCTTAAATTTGAATAATTGTCACAGCACCATTTGTTGAATAGTTATGTTTCTCCCACTAAACAACAATAAAAATTTTGTCATATAGCAAATTTTCATAAGGTTGCCTCTTGTAAGTTTCAACTCTGTTCTGCTAGTGTGGGGTGTATATGTGGGGGAGGCAGGGTTTCAGTATGCAGTTCAGGCTCACCTTGAACTCATTTTGTAGTCCAGACTGGTCTCAAACTCCCACCAATCCTTCTGCCTCAGTCTCCCAAATTCTGGGATTACAAGCATGTGACACCATGCCTGGCTGATGTTTCCATTTCTGGCAGTGCAGTAGAATAGATACCATACAAGTATTACTGTACCTATAGTTCTAAAAACCATGAGTTCATGGTTAAAATCACTAAACATACACAAGGCAACAAGTCACCATAAACTTTGCTTGCTTGTTTGCTTTTTTTTTTTTTTTTTTTCCAATACTGGGGATCAAACTTGGGAACTTGTGTTTACCAGGCAGGCACTTATGCCGCTAAGCTCAACTGTATCCCCTGCCACCTTAAGCTTTTCAAGCCTGAAAAAACTATAGATGTTGGAATTTTCAATTGCAATATATAAAATGAATGTTCAGTTTTTAAACATTAAAAGAAACTTGAAACCTAAAGGACAAAGGTAGAACAAAAAAACCAACTAGCTATAAAATCTAATAATAATAATATGATTAAAAACAAAGGGCTATTAAATGCAATAAAAGAAAGATTAGTCATAGATGAAGACAGAATTAGTGAACTAGAAAACAAGCTTTCAAAAATTGAACAAAAATACATCTTTAATATCCCAAATATAGGAAACTTAAGAGACATAAAAGATAAAATGAGATCCAGTTTATCTAAATTATAAATTTATAAAGCAAAAAGAAAGATGATAAGAGGGCTGGCCAGATAGCTCAGTGAACTAAAGGGCCTGCTTAGGCAGAGCGCAGTGGCCAGGGTTCAATCCCCAGAGTGCTGTACTGCCCCCCCCCGGCACACTGAGACAGGGTTTGAGACTGAGTGTGGTGGTGTGCCCCTGTAATCCCAGCGCTTGGGAGCCTAAAAACAGGAGGATCACTACAAGTCCAATCTATGTAGTGAGACTGTAGATCCTGCAGACCCTGTACCAAATATATTTTTTAAAAAAAGAAAGTTAACAAGGAAGAAAAATGAACATATCTAAAAACAAATATAGGATATGTATTTATCCTTTGATTCAGAAATTGTGATCAGAATAAATAAAAAGGACATATTGAAGTTTATTATCAAATTGTAGAAAAACAATGATGAAGACAAAATTCTAAAGGGAGTAAGAAAGAAGAGGCAGGGTCTTTGCAAAGTGACTACTAGATTAACATCTGATCTCTCCATGACAATAATGAGGGGCAGAACACAACTATTACCTTTAACAAGAGAAGAAGGGGCCAGGGAGATGACTCAGTGGAATAAGCGCTTCCCTGGCAAGCGCAAGGGCCTGAGTTCAATCCCTGGTTCTGCCAAAAAACAAATTACAAAAAAAAAAGAGAAGAAAAAATGTCAACTCATAATTCCTTGACTAGCAAAGTGATCCTCCAAAATTAGAGGTGAAACAAATACCTTTCTAAGCAAATAAAATTAAGGAAGTTGAGCCTAGAGTGGGACTGAGCCTAGAGACAGAGGCTATGACTTCCTGAGGCTTGAAACACTACATCAAAGCTGAAGCACCAGACCCTCCAAAATATTAGATACTATCTCTATAGCGTAAAGCAGACTACTATCTCTGAATCCTGACCCTGTTTATCCCTCTGCATATGGCAGAGGTAAATGTAGGCCACTCACCTAGCTCAGCTCACAGTAGTCACCTTCTTCCCACAATTCTTGGTCATTCCTCCT
>PVKA01032312.1:0-25422 GCA_004027165.1 Ctenomys sociabilis
AAGGAAGGAAGGAAGGAAGGAAGGAAGGAAGGAAGGAAGGAAGGAAGGAAGGAAAGAAAGAAAGAAAGAAAGAAAGAAAGAAAGAAAGAAAGAAAGAAAGAAAGAAAGAAAGAAAGAAAGAAAGAAAGAAAATGAAGTTATTTAAAAGAAACACAGTGGACATTTAAAACTAGGTAATGTGACATCATTGCTAGTAAGGAACATGTTACTTAATTTTTAAAAAAGTTATCTAGACTATTGAGTGTGCCAGAGTCTCAGTAGAAAATGTTTGTTCATGTCTTTCTCAAGAATGTGGGAAAGCTGAACTGTCAGTGGATAGGGCCAGAAATGATCAGGAAAGCTGATGAACTCAAGGAGGAATCTGAAGAGGGTTTGGATTTGGTTATTTTGAATTCAGAGAAAGAAAAACATATAAGAAAATGTATTTTATCTCAAGATAGAAGCAAAGGACAAAAAGTGCTGAAACAAAATATTTAAGTTAGATATGCCAAAGCACTTTTGGAGAATGAAAATGATCAGTATTCAATAGGATGTTCTCTTCTAAGCTTCTAAAATGACTGAAAAGTCACAAATATGATTCACAGCTACTTACTGTCTTTGCTAGCTCACTCCCATTCTATTGCTGTCTCCAGTTCTTTCCTTTATTTTCAAAAAGATGGCTCCAAAATTCACTCTCAAATTCAGAATCAGACTATACATCTTTCAAATTGTATCTATCTAATGCTAACTTTCAAAGACCAGGTATCTATATATTTTCCAACATAAACACTGGCCGTTCTTGGAACCTTCTTCTGGTCTCACCCTTTCAGTCTCAATACAAAGAATGGGTGGCTGGAGCTTTATATTTAATCAGCTTAGTGTGCACAGCAAGCGATAGAAATTAATATATTGTTTTTTTTCAGTTTACAACTACAAAGACACTTGTAAAACAAATATATGTATAACTTCAGATTATCAAAGTTGCAAGGATTTTGCAGGCCTGGCCAGCACTGCTCTCTACCAATAGAGAGGACTATTTAAGGTTCAGAAATTTGTATATTACTGCTCCCCTCAGGAAAGCATGATGTACTTGTGGTTCATTTAATTATCAAAAGCATGCCTCATTCAGATAAAGGCAGTGAAACCAAAATATGAATACACATATGTCGTATTCATTCTAAGGACTTTCATCAGGTGCTTTCCACTAGGGTTGGTGGGGATACTTAAAATAGTCAAAGACAGATGGACTCTGGAATCTAAAATAACTTTTTGATTTATCCCACATACTACTATTTTAGTGGTTTAACTAAAACTTAAAGAATTATGATGCCAGTCAAGAAAAGTATAATGAAATATAAGAAACTCAAGTCATAGTATATTGCTGATTCAATTTTGACTCAATCCAAAGATTCAATCCAAATATGAGTTAAAACTAATATCAGTTTGGGTAAGCCAAAAACTGTAAGCCTGAAAATCATATAATCTAAAACTCTTCTATAATGAAGATCCAGATAAATTATAGATATGATCAGACAATGTTCCAGAGCCTTCATGCATTTTTCAGATCTTGTTTCTTTCCAGAATGAATTTTAGACATACAGAACTTAGCATTATATTTCATTGCTCTGAATCTACTTTGGCATACGATGATGATAATATTAACTGAAAAATTATGTGTAAGCTATTATTCCCTTATAGTTAATGAGATGCTTGTGTATTGCAGGGAAGCCTTGAGAGAATTAAAACAGAGATAAAGAGAAGAAAACATTAAGGAAAGAATAGGAAAACAGTGATTGGAAACATACAAAAATGGATCATTCTTTTCTTTATAAACTTGGTTCACAAGTGAAATATTTTTGGCCTTTTTAAACAACAGTGACTCCTTTTATAATTTTACTTACATTTAAAAGATATTTTCCAGACCACGTGATCAAACAAAAAAATAAAAAGTGTAATTAATTCTCTTTTCCTTCATACTAAACAAAGAAAAGTTAGCAGAGTTAATAAAATTAAAGTCATTTTTTCACTTAAATATCTATGTTACTGTGTGTGTGTGTGTGTGTGTGTGTGTGTGTGTGTGTGTGTGTGTTCTGTACATATATGCCTATTGACAACCTTGCATTTTTTTTTTTTTATTTTTGTATTTTAGGGAAGGGTCTACAGGGTCCCACTATTAGATTCAGATTTATAGTAATCTGCCTGTTTACAGCCTCCCAAGAGATGGGATTACAGGTCTGTGCCACTACGCCCAGTCTCAATAGCTGTCTCAGCCTTCTCCAGGGGTGGGGCCAGCATGGCAGGCTGAGGGATCTGCTTGCAGGCGCCTTAATCAGCTGAGCTATTTGGCTGGCCCTAATCTTGAAAGTTTTTATACTAGGGAAATCTCAACTTGTTTCAAAGCTAATAGCTAATATTAAATCTTTCTATTTTAAAGCCATTTTAACAACAATTAGCTCAGAAAACAGAACAATCATTCTTTTCAGCCGTGTTTGTGGCCAATAAGTTCAACGTGGGGCTACTTAGATTCATTTCTAGATGGTCTCATTTTTGTTCAATCTAAAGGCCCCACAAATGGTCTTGGAAAATGTAGAAGGTTAACTGGTGTTTAGAATTAAGATTTCAACAACATGTGTATGGCCTACTTTTAAAATTCAGAGAATTTTCTCTTGAAATGGATCAAAGTTTCAATAATTAATACAATGCATATTGTTTACGTAGTGCTTATTCATTGGAATTAATTTTGGAAGCACATGTTGCAAAGTGACAAAAATCATCTCAATTTTTTCTTGTTCAACGAAGTTCCAGTTGGAGAAAGAAATATTTGGCATTGCTGTGTAGAAGAGAACTGGCTGGAGAGAATGTATTTCTAACACTTGTTGTGTATTTAGCCAATTTTGATGTACTTGCTACAGACTTTTAGGGAGTATATGTATTACTTTAGAAACTAAAGCTAAAGGAGTAAAAATGTGAAATTGTTTTAAAAAATCATCATAGAAGGAGAATATAGAACTAAATTCCAAGCTATATTAAAATTGGTATGTTAAGAGGTTTCACGCACAAGTAAATAATTATTTATTAGCCAAGCTAGTTCTAGAGAGGAAAACATGGGTTTGGGTCTTGAAACATGACGAAGAGGAACAGGAGGACAGTGAAGGCAATGCTGACATCAGCTGAGTGAACGGAATTGAGATATAAAGATCTTTTGATCTTTATAGAAACTTAAAAGGTGTAAACATTATGTTTATGCTGTACATGAAGAAAGTGAAAGATGAAACATCAAGTAACTTAACAAATAAAAGTAATTATATCACCTAGACAGACTTCAGATTTCTATCCAATTTCCAATCCTGTTATAATCCAATCAAATTGCATAACACCTTCTAGGGTGATTCTCTCTCTCCCTTCTTTGTTTCTTTTCAGTGCTTCTTGCCACATTGTGTTCTCTAGGTTTTATTTATTTATTTATTTATTTATTTATTTATTTTCATTTATTTATTTATTTTTTGATGGGAGTATAAGATTTATTGGGGGCAGTAAGCAGACTGGCTATCTAGCAGACAAAGAGCACTAAATAGGGCAAAGCACAGAGATTTTAAGATGTTTTGTGCTGGGAGTTGTGTGTGAGCTAGAAGAGCTAAGGGAGAGCTAATCTTGCCAGTGTTACCTGGTCTGTGGGGGACTTTCTGTGTTAACAGAGGATTCTGTGCCTATTTTCCAGGTCAAATTCAGGTGGACTTAATCTATGGTTTTGGGCTTGGCTCTGCATGGGACCAAGGAGGAGATAGTTTGGCGGCAGGGTTCCTGGGAAACTTTGAATCCTGAATAATCAGTAAATATGTTCTACCCTTTGCAAAGAAGAAATAAATCCTTATAAATTGGCTGGATCCCCAGATGAGCACTGAGGCCCTCCTGTGCATGGTCCTTCTATTCCCTCAGAAGCCCATACTCAGTGCCCATATCTTTAGGAACATTTCATGCCCTCACAGGGTAAATGGGTTTTGAGGTACTTTTTTCCATAATTTTGTTGAGAAATGAATAGCAATGAGATAATTTCAAATAAATTAGTAGGACAGTTTCAATGACTAATACATTGCATATTATTTTCTTAGGGGTTATTCATTGTACAAGGTGCAGACATGGTATCCTGTTTACAAACACTATTAGAAGAAATCTTTCTATTCATTGAATTAGGAGAATGAAGCTGTATATCTATCTTAACTATTTTGACTATACAAGTACAAAATAGTCATTCATTTGTATCTCCCTTTTTATTTAGTTTTGTCATTTAAATATTATAGGTGTATGAATTCAGTGAAATATTCTAAAATAGTCTAATAGTCCATGATAGTAGTGGGTTTTCTGTAAGACTGGCAATGTCAGAAGTTGCTGACTTGAGCCTTTTACAGCTCAGCATATTAATATAACTTTACTTTTTTATACTTTGATTTTATACTTTTCTGATGGATAGTTAAGACTAAGATAAAGCAAGACCTATATAACAAGAAATGTAACTTTTGGGCTGTAGAGGTAGCTCAGTGGCATAAACACCTACTAAACAAATGTTATACAACAAGAATCTATTTATTTATTTATTGCAGGACCAGGGATTGAACTCAGAACTTGACAGACAAACCCTTATTCCACTGGACTATCTCCCCAGTCCCATCTAGTTTTTATTGATGTCAGTTCTTTTAATGTTAATAAATCCAATATGCATACAATGGTGATTTTAAAGATGAGAAAACTGGGACTTAGAAAGATTTCAAAAAATTGTCAAAGGATATATACCCAAGTAACAAAAAGAGAATTTAATGCCATCAGTGTGTATCCCAAAGTCTGAAAGTACAGTCTTCACATTTTGCAAATTGATCAAAACTTGAAGAATGTTTATCTCAGAAAATGAATAACAGTCTGTCATTTGTAAAAGCAAATGCCTTTCATTTTAATCTTTTTTTGCTTAATTCAAAAAGTAACATATCCAGTCAATTTGAATTGGTCACATCTTGCTTGTTGAGCAAGGAGTTATTTCACAGCTACTATGATGACATTTTGAAACCAAGCACAGCCCTCTGCATTTTCTTGGCTTATGTATGCTTTGGCTTCTGTCATGAGTCAACAAAACAATCTTGCTTTCCTAGGAAGCCACATCTCTTTCTCTTACTGGATCCTGGGCTCAGATCTCCTGGAAACTGCTGATCGTAAAGCATTGTTGTGGCTCAAGAAAACGAAGTGGGAGACTAGAAAAGTGGACTGAAGCTGTGCCCTATTCAAATAAATATTCTTTCTAGAATGTAACACATCTATTGTGATACAACTAAATCTTGTTAATTACAGATAAAAATATTAGGACCTGATTTAATCACTTTGTCAGTTCTACTTTAGATGTGATAAAATAATAATAAATGAGCACATATTTAAAATTAGTGTGAAATGAAGTTTCTACAGTTTCATCAGTGTAAATTTAAAGTAGTGACCAATCATTTAGAGCTAGGCTTGATCATCGGGCAAATATTTTATATAGAGGAGACATGACCTGGAGGATTATATTTTGGATCCAAGTATTTATTATCCCAATTTGATAAGAGGTCAGTAGCAGGTTTAAATATAAATACTGATTATTAAGAACTGTAGATTTTATTTTATTTATTTTTATGTATTTAGTACAAGATCTACAGGGTCTCACTATGCAGATCAGACTTGTAGTGACTCTTTGGTTTTCAGCCTCCCAGCACTAGGATTACAGGGATACCACTACGCCTAGTCTCAGTCACCATCTCAGTGCACCCCAGGGGCAGGGCCAGCATGGCACTCTGGGAATCAAATCCTGGCCACTGTGCTCTCTCTGAGCAGACGCTTTAGTTCACTGGGCTATCTGGCTGGCCCAGGAACTATATAGTTTAAGTGGGTATATTTTTTTCAATTTTTCATCTGCTGTTTTAAAATATGTCTCCTTTTATTAATCTTTACTTTCTTATGAGACTATCTATAAGAATCCACTAGTGAAAATACCTACTGCTGGCATATGTGTGTGTGCAGAACACATATGAAAATACAGTTAATTTAAAACTAATTAAATGGTTTTATTTATATTATAGCATATATTTTCTTGGTTGTAAACAATATTGTACCAGCATAGAAAAATTTTCCAGGTGTTTGAAATACTCTGAAGTTTTATCTGGTATCACAGAACACAGTCCAAAATTGAACTAGTACCTAGTAAATTCTAGTAAACTATTTCTTAGTATTTAATATTTCCTATAAAAAATAAGTGCTTTACCCTCAGTTTTCCTGACAGATTTATTCAATCTGATTTCGCTATTCAGAAATTCTGTGCCTAATAATTTTTGTTTTCCTGTGTTCCAGGATGTTGGGTACGTACTTTCTCTACCAGTCGTATTCAATTTCCCCAATAGCTTTTTTCATTTTATCTGATAATAAAGTAATCTCATTTTTATCTTGAGTAACCATACAAAGAGTTCATTGCAAGGAAATTGAAATAACAATATTTTTAAATAAAAAGAATTATGTTTAGAGATACTAAGATTAAAATATGAAATATAAATTGAAAGCCTATTCTGGTTCTCTTAATGATTAAATCAAGACTATAAAAAATAAATATAAGACACACAATAATTAGCAAAAATTATCCAAATGCTATTGTTACCACACTGTGAGAAATCAGGAAGTTGTCAATGTAGAATTTTTACAAAATTATTCAAGTGAGGACTAGGATTAAACAAACATTAGAAATAAAGTTTGTGGGTCAGCCAAAAGTAGTATCAACAGAGAATCAATAGAAAAATGGAAAACATGCAGGCATGACATCCTGTCCACAAACACTATTAGTACAAATCTTTCTTCTCATTGAATTCAGAGGAAGTTTAATATCCTATTTTGAATATACAGATACAAAGTGGTCCTTCATTTGTAACCCCTTTTTTGTTCAATTTTCTTAGAGATGAGTATTTCATTGTCATTTAAATATTGTTGGTGCATGAATTCAGCTAAATATTCCAATATAGTCCAGTAGTCCATAATAATAGTGCATTATCATAGGACTGGCAATGTCAGAAGTTGTTGACTTGAGCCTTTTATAGCTCATCATCTTGTACTATGAATAACCACTAACAAGACAACAATATTCAATGTATTAAGTGTTGAAACTGTCGTACTAATCGGTTTTGAAACTGTCTCATTGCTATTTGTTTCTCAATAAAATTATTAAAATATAAATAAATTGTGATTGAAGCAATAGAAAAAAAAGAAAATGAGAAAATAAAACTATACATAAGGACTAAGGGGGATCAAGGGATTCTTGTCCTCTACAATATTTGTTCCCACAATTACCTAACATTTCTCAAAGGATGTAATAGTTCTTTAAATATATTTTTTCTTCCTATAACGCTATGCATTTTTCAAAAATGGTGATTTCATATTTTCATTTTTATATCTCTAGAGTCTATCATAATTCCTACTACAGAGAAGATTTACTTATGTCGCTGAGTAACAATATAAGTGAATGAATCTTTAATTCATTGGATGAAGCAATGAATTAATTAGTGATGAGGGCAACAAGAATGGCTTAAGTGATAATGTTGGGGAATGGAAAAGATGAATAGTGACTGCAGGATGCTGAGATTAAGGAATTATGTAAATAAACTACGCTTTGGGGAAAAACATACTCTATCTGCTTAAGAAGACTATGTTGAGGTGGATATCTCCCAGAGGAGATGCTTGTTTCCAAAGTGTAAGCAGTAACTCAAGACAAAGTTGAGCTAGTAGTTATGAACATCGGGTAGGAGAGAGAACATAATCCCACAGACTAACAGAAGTACGTGTGCTGGGCTGGAGAGATAGCTCAGTAGACTAAGCACTTGTCTGGCAAACACAGGCTCTTGAGTTCAATCCCTGGTACTGCAAAAAAAAAAAAAAAAACAAAAAAAACAAAAAAACAAACAAACAAACAAACAAAAAACACAAGCAGGTGCACTGCCTGACCCCACTGACCCATGGAATTTAAAGACCTGCTCCTTTCTAGCCTGATGTAAAAAGTGCAGGGTCTGTCCATGAGTTGGATGTTCTAATCTTAAAACAGTATGAGGGATGGAAATAGTATCTGTGACCAGGAAAAATTTAACCCTTTTGTCTTCACTATTTGTGTTCACTTATATTGTCAGTCTGCATGAGTGCCCTTCTCTCTGGGCCCCTGATACTCACAGATTTCCCAGTGGGGCTGGGGCTTCAGTCTATTCATCCTCCTAGTTAGGTGGGACCTCTTTGAATATCCTGATGTCTGCCAGAATGATTCCCTGGAAAATCTTTGTACATGTATCTTCTCCTATCCTTAGTATGGATCACAAGTGCCCATGTGACACCAATAAATGCTCCTACCTCAAAACATTCAAATTAAACTGATGTTATTCTGGGAAGACAATAGCTTGTTATTAATGTTGACATGATGATTTAAAAAAGTGATTAAACTGGCTTTTTGCTTCTTTCTCATTAAATCATTCTCTGTGCCACATGGAAAGACACATGAGTTATATATAAACTGTGATTCTTAATACCTGACTAAATCCAAAGTATTAAAGTTTCTGAATTCAAAAGTAAATTGTTGGGTTTTCACTTGCCCAGGTGATCACATGGCATTTCCCATAATGTAATAGAGTTCAGAAACGGGCAGTTCAGAAAAGAAGACAAATTTAGTCTGAGGCTTCATAAACGTGATGCTTGAAACATGAATAATTCCAGTTGTAAATGAACATTTACAGCTAAAAAGAAAGGCCAGATCTAAAGACACATACTTTTAATTAAATAAAGAAGATGCAGAGATATAATTAGATCATACTGATGGTAACTGAAGGACATCAAAAATAGGAAAGTTCATAGAGAAATAAAGTGAATAGGGCAATAATTTAAGGAAATAGAAAATGTTAGAGGAGACTTTAAAAACTAAAAGATTTCTCAAATAATGTTTTTTGGGCTGGCTAGATAGCTTGGTGGTCTAAGTGCCTGCCTCGCAAACACAACTACCCAAGCTTTATCCCTGGTATGGTGGCATGCCATGCTCCCACCCACTCATTCTGGGTACCTTGACACCTCTAAACTGAAACTGGGTGGGGTGGTACATGCCTGTAATTCCAGTGCTAAAGAGGCTGAGACAGGAGGTTCACCATGAGTTGAGCTGTATAACAAGATCCTGTACCAAAAAAAATATTTCAAAATTCAAATAGTATTTTTAATCATACAATATCCCCAGTATATCAAGGGTGAAGATCATTTTGGAGATGCCCAGAGTTTCAGGTTGATATCTGTGGTAATAGCTTCAGTAACGTGCCTAGAGTGAAAGCCAAGCCAAGAGATTGCAGTAACCCAAGGTGGCCAGGTGGAGACAGTAGTGTAGGCACAAATTTCAAAAGATCTGAGCCTGCATGAAAGCAGCAAGGGAAATATACTATAAAGAAACACTGGATGGGTGGGAAAGCATTCTTTTAAATAAGAAAAGCTTTCCACAAATGGATGTAGCTAAACCTACATTTGACTCCCCAAGTACATCACATTGTTAATGTAGGTTAGAAGTATTTCAAAGAGATGCCAGAAACTACATGAGATGTTCCCCATCAGAAGATGAACTGACTGGATAAGTCTTCATGGGAGGAGTCAAACTAGTTCTAAAATATTACCTCTTTCATTGTCTTTGAGGAAATATCTCTACATAGTTGCAAATTCTTTCCTCTGTGTAACTCACACTGTGATATCCCATGTGTAAAATATGATGACACTCTGGACAAGCATGTCCTCCTTCAGTAATTTGGGAACCAGATGGCAAAGAATGACTCATTCTTATCCTGAGCTCCCTAGAAGATGTGATCATTTACCAGAACAAAAAATTGCAGAAAGACCTTGCAGGAAGCAAGGAATTCAACTGCTTTTTAGACATGAGCCGAACTCCATCCAATCTATTTGCAATGATTTAAGGACTCTGCATTCCTAGCAGTAAACAGTAGATGAAACAAGGAATGAAAAACACCTTCACTAACAGCAAATACTGCTTGTGAAATTTCACTATCTGAATTTCAATTCCATGGATGAAAAAGATATGGTATTTTTATACAATAGAATATTACTCAGTTATAACGAATGATAAATTTGAAGCCTGCATATATATTCCATGCCACTTGAAGATATACTCATAAGTGAAATAAACCAGACCGACATGTGTAAATATTGTATAGTGTCCCTAGTGTAAGAACTCAAAAGAAGAAATACAAATAGAAAGGTATAACAAAATTAAAAGGAAAGTGAGAACTTAAGAATTAAATAATGAAGAGAGGACAAGGAGAAAAGCTAGGAAACATGACAAGGACAAAGCCACACATCTATATGCAAAGATGGTTAGGGCAATGTTGGTAAAAATCTTTAGGAGGTTTTTGAAACTAGCAGTTAATTGATGGAATTCTCACCCTAACTACCTATATATGCTAATGCCTGTGAACTAAGCAACTGCACTGAATATAGCAATGTGTAATAGAAGGATCATGCTTGAAATGCTTAACCTTTATTCTGATCTAAGTATGTACTGCTTGTCATGTTATATCAATTACTGCTATACTGTCTGTCAAGTAAATGTTTATTTTAAAAAAAGGATAATGAAAACAAGAGACAAGAAAAACATGTTGTATAAGTGTTCTACTAAGTGCTGTATATGGTTAGATATCTACATTTCTGTGTAAACATATGTAATTGTTTATTATTAATTTTAAAAATATTCTTTATTTTTTAATTTTTTTCTTCATATTATGTAGGGACTTAAATTTTAACATATCAATACGTGATGGAAAACACCTCTTTCATGTTATGTCTAAGATGTTTGATATTCAAATAGTGAATATTCTGAAATAGTGAGGTTAAGCTTAACAGCCTATGTTTTAGGGGAATAATATCATTGAGTTTCTCTTCTGGAGGGTTAAAAACTTAAGTTTGCAGATCAGAAATTAGAGAAAAAGGAGGGCTACAAGGATAGCCAACATTTTAGTCCTAGCCATTCAAGGTCAGTGAAGACTCAGGACATAGGAGAACCTATATTTCAACATCCTGTAACTCAGTTGTATCCCACAATTTTCTGATAAAGGAAATTATGGGGCACATAGGAAAGTGATCGACGATATATAATGCACCTAAAGGAGAGTCACCTGGAGAGAAAACATTCTCTCAGATTTCAACAGAGAGCAAATTGGTCAAACAATGGCTATGACTCATCCACATGGCTGACACTGACAAAGGATCTACAAACTGCGGTACAGGGTTTCATGGTAAATCCTGAGGGGATTTGACTGACCTTGTCAGATACAAAAGTTACATTTCTTGTTATATAGGTCTTGCTTTATCTTGGTCTTAACCATCCAGCAGAAAGTATAAAAATGAAGTATAAAAAGTAAAGCAGTATTAATATGCTGAGCTGTAAAAGGCTCAAGTCAAGAAATTCTGACATTGCCAGTCTTATAGATAATATGCTACTATTATGGATTACTGGACTATATTGGATTATTTTGCTGAATTCATGCACCTACATTGCAATGGAATACCCATCTCTGACAAAACTAAGAAATGGGGGTTATAAATTAAGAACCATTTTGTAATATATATATATATATATATATATATATATGTATATATATATTTATAATAGGACAGATATATAGCTACTACTATCTCTTAATTCAATGAGAAGAAAGATTTGTACTAATAGTATTTGGACAAGATTTCACATCTGCATCTTGTTCTATGAATAACTGCTATGAAGACAGCAATATGCAATGTATTATTTATTGTAACTCTCCTACTAACCTATTCTGAAACTGTCTCATTGCTATTTAGTTATAAAATAACTAAAAATTAATAAATAAAACAAATTAAAATTTCAAACTTTTGCTTTTTGCAGCTGTATGACCATGAGCAAGTTACTTCTCTCCCTGCATCTTAAGCACTTTAGGATTACATACATTAAAAAGAAATAATGATGCCATAATGTAGACACAGCACTGACAAAATGTATGGGGTACAGTAGATAGCTGTAAATGCCAACAGAAGCATGCTCTCAGGCAGAGAGGTAAAGGCATGCACAAACTATAGCTTAAGCACCGTGTAATTGGAGTAGTGTTTCTGTAAGATGAAGCAATTTGTATGTTGCACCCACTTGAAAGTGTAAAATAACTTCCTTCCAATCAGAGACATACAAATTGGTAAGGTCATTTCAAAATGGTCTTTGGTTTATCTCCATGAAATTCACTTGAGTTTCTCTGCCTGACAAAAGTTTTATCAGTTTTTTTAAATCCATCTATCTGTCCTGACTTTTTGACCTTGACCTGCTCTTCTTATTTGCTATCTTCACCTTTGGTTTAGGAGAATCCAGATCCTTCAGTACCTACAATTTCCCCACTGCTTTCTTTCAGGCCAGTTCCTCCTGTGGCATCTTGTATGAGTGTCCCACAGCTCTTTTTGTGCTATGGCCACACCAACTCTCTCATCCTGCTCTGTAACTTCTGCTCCCCAATGTCCTGCAGCTGACCCAGGGCTTCTGCTCACCACCTGGCTTTCGTTTGTTCACTTAGGGCTCCTGCCCTTCTTGACTCTGCACTTGTTAATCTACATATTCCTCAGCACTTCCAGAACTTGCAATGCTAGGTTTCCATTCAGCCCCTGGTAGCCTACCTACTTCATAAGCACAAAAACCACTGCTGTAATCTGGAAATTAACAAAATTATTTTTCTTTGGTCATTCGCTACATTGTAGGTCTGAATAAAGTAGTAATTACCATCTTGAAGTGGTAATGACCACCCAGGTGTATAGAAAGGTTGGGATGAAAAAGTGTATATAGTCAATTAGTTTTTCATACTTTTTTTTAATTAGGGCACCTAATCCTAATGAGTCCACTTGCGGCTTATGGACCTTGATTAGAGGATTAGAATGAACATTCATTTTAGATTCTGAGGGCTGGACTGATAGCTCAGTGAACTAAAGTGCCTTCTTAGGCAGAGCACAGCAGCTGGGGTTCGATCCCTGGCATGCCCTGCTGGCCACACCTGCGGGGTGCACTGAGATAGCAACTGACATTGAGTGTGGTGGCACATGTCTGTAATTCCAGCACTGGGGAGGCTGAAAACAGGAGAATCACCATGAGTCTGATCTATGTAGTGATACCCTCTAGACCTTGCCCTAAATACAGAAAAAAAAAAAAAAAATTAGAGTCCACTCATACTTTAAAACGTATTCTGAAGAGGGAATGTCATCTCCCTTGAAGGGTTACTGTGAACTTCACTAGTATTCTAGGACAGAGGTAATGAACTACCCACAAACTAAGCGACATAACAAAAAATAAAACAAAAATTATTCTCACAGTTCTTGAAGCCTTATGCACACACTCAAAGTTTTAGTGAGATTGGTTCATCTGGACAGTTCTGAGAGTAAAATTTCCTCATGCCTCTCTCCTAGTTTCTGGCGGTGGCAGGAAATGCTTGATGTTCCTTCTTTGCTGGAGGGTTAGCACTCAAAGTTTTCTGTGACATTACATGACATCTCTCATGTGTATGTGTGTGTGTATGTGTGCACGCACAAGCACATGCGTGATAATATCTTGCTGTCTGTTCTATGTTTATATAATGATTCTAATGTAATTAGCCTGAGGTCTATTCTAAAATAGCATGACCTTATTTTACCTTACTATCGTCTGCAGAAATGCTATATCCAAACAAGATCACAAGCTGAAGTTTTGGGTAGACGCTATTGCAATCTCCTTACTCTTTTGTCCAGCACATGACTCTTAGTGAGTAAGATTATGAAGTAACAAGGTGCCAAGGAAATAATTGGGATTTGACAACTAGTCTTTAGTGGAAATTGTGGTTTACTAAATTAACTAGCTAGCACTGAGAAATTTCAGAAAGTGAAGAGAATGTTCTGAATGTCCACAGCAATTCACCATCCAATACAGCTTTTTCTTATGTGTACTTTTCTATATACTTCAGAAAGGTTAAGATTGGTGCTCAAGGTAAGTAAATTCAAATCTAAAATCAATTAGCTTGAGTAGTTTCTGGCAAGCCACATTAATCCTCCTAAAATATAGGCAGGGAATTAGCAGAGCCTTGTAATGTCTTAAATCCAATTTTGTATACAGCGATTAAGTAAATTTCCAAAGTCAGCAAATTGTGTAGCCATCCTTGCTGTGCGCTAAAACCAAGTTGTCCTATTTTTTATTAGGAAGAGGATGACCAATGACTGCCTCAAATTAAGGTTTTGTTGTTGTTTTTCATTCTATACTCCTTATGTTCATTTATGGTGGAGCCACTGACAGCTAACTTCTCCAAGAATTTATCTGAGGGTTAAAATTAAAGTTATAGAATTCCACAGATATAGGGATTTTCATGGTGGAAAATATCGTTCCCTAGAGAGTTAAGTATGATTTTGCTCAACAATGGAAAACTGAGAATTAAGGAACGCAGAAAATCCCTCTAACAAAATTTTGCCTCAAGTCTTGTTGCAATTCTTTACCCAAAAGGAATCCTTAATTTGCTCTTCACTTGTGTGAAATCAACCATTAATTTTTCTTTGATAGTATAAAATCTCCTTACTCTTTTGTCCACTTTGACATCCAGCCCATGCTATTTTAGTAACTGATGGACACTATGCAGCATTTCCATAGGAAATCATGTCATATATGATAAGTCAATAACACCCAATGAAATATGAAACGTAAGAAAAAGCCTACCGACAAAGAAAAGTCCAGGTCCTGATGGATTCACAGCTGAATTCTACAAGAAATTTATAGAAGATATAATCACTACACTCCTAAAACTCTTCAATGAAATTGAAAAGGAAGTAGTCCTCCCAAAATCATTTCTGGAGGCAAGTATTATACTGATTACAAAACCAGGGCAAGACACAACCAAAAAATAGAACTACAGGCCATTCTCACTCATGAGCATAAATGCAAAAATCCTCAATAAAATCATCACAAACAGAATACAGCAAATCATCAAGAAGATCATACACCATGATCAGGTAGGATTCATCCCAGGGATGCAAGGATGGTTCAATACTTGTGAATCTATAAATGTAATACACTATATTAATATACTGAAATCTGAAAATCACATGATCATCTCAATTGATACAGAAAAAGCTTTTGACAAAGTCTAACATTCATTCAAGTACAAAACTCTACAGAAAATTGAAACAGATAGCCTCTACCTCAATTTCATAAAGGCATCTATGACAACCCAATGGCTAATATAATTCTGAATGGGGAAAAACCGAAATCTTTTACTTTTAAATCAGGTACAAGACAAGGATATCCTCTATGACCCCTCCTATTGAATATAGTTTTGGAATCATTAGCAACAGCCATTAGAAAAGAGAAAGAAAGAAAAGGAATAAGAATAGGTAAAGAAGAAGTTAAATTATCACTATTTGCAGATGACATGATACTTTACTTGGAAGACCCTAAAAATTCCACCAAGAAACTACAAGAACTGATAGCAAAATTCAGTAGCATAGCAGGACACAAAGTCAATACTCAAAAGACAATAGCATTCCTCTACCCAGATAACAAGCACACTGAAAGGTAAACAATAGAAACAATACCTTTTACAATAACATTGCAGAAAATGAAATATCTTGGAATTACTTAACCAAGGAAGTCAAAGATCTTTTCATGGAAAATTACAACACCCTAAGAAAAGAGATTATAGAGGATTTCAGAAAATGGAAGGATATTCCATGCTCCTGGATAGGAAGAACCAACATCGTGAAGATAGCCATATTTCCAAAATTGCTGTACAGATTTAATGCAATTCCTATCAAACTGCCACCAACATACCTCCCAGACATAGAGAAATTGTTCCTAAAATTTATTTGGAACCACAAATGACCTAGAATAGCAAAGGCAATCTTGGCCAATAAAGACAAGGCAGAAGGGCTCACAATTCCTGACTTGAAATTATATTACAAAGCCACTGTGATAAAATCAACATGGTATTGGCAGCGAAATAGACCTGAGGATCAATGGAATAGATTAGAAGATGCAGAGGCATCTACAATCACACTCAGTCATCTGATATTTGACAAAGGGGCCAAACAAGCTCACTGGAAGACAGCCTCTTTAACAAATGGTGCTGGAAAACCTGGCTTTCTCCTTGTCAAAAACTAAAATTTGACCCAGGTCTATTACCATGCACTAAGCTAAATTCAAAATGCATTAAAGATCTAAACATTAAAACAGAAATACTCAATCTACTGGAAGAGAAAGTAGGAGGAACTCTTGAAGACATAGGGGTAGGTAAGGAGTTCATGAACAAACATATATTTGCATTGGAAACACTTGAAAGAATCAATAACCAGGATCAACTCTTCTTGAGGATTTTCTGCATGTCAAAAGAAATTGTCAACAGAGTGAAAAGACAACACACAAATTTTGAAAAAATACTAACTAATAGACAATAGACAAAGGTCTCCTGTCTAGAATATATAAAGAACCAAGATATAACAGGGCCCTCAAATTTGAAGACCCAATTCAGAAATGGGCATCTGAGATGAATACACACTTCTCAGAAGATGAAAATAATGAAGCGAATAAATATATGAAAAAATGCTCCACATTGCTAGCCATCCACGAAATGCAAATAAAAACAACACTGAGATACCGTCTGACTCCAGAAAGAATAGCTATCATAAGGAAATCAACCAACAACAAATGTTGGAGAGTTTGTGGGGAGAAGGGAAACCTTCTCCACTGCTGATGGGAATATAGATTGGTACAACCATTATGGAGGTCAGTGTGGAGACTCCTCAAAAGAGTAGGACTGGAAATCCCATTCATGCCGGCTAGGCCCCTACTGGGAATTTTCCCAGAGGAAATAAAAACATTATATCATAGTGATATATGTATATCTATGTTTATAGGAGAACAATTTCTGATAGCAAAATCTTGGAAACAACCAAGATGTCTGTCACATGAGGAATTGTTGAAAAAATGTGGTATTTTTATATAATGGAGTATTACTCAGCTATAAAGATAAACTTGAAGCATTTATACTGAAGTGGATGCCACTTGAACATATACTTGTAAGTGAAATAAACCAGACACACATGTGCAAATATTGTATATTCTCCCTAGTATAAGAAAACAAAAGAAGAAATAAAAACAGAAATGTACAACAACAACTAAAGACAATTGAGTCAGATACTTAGGGCAAACTTAATGGAATATGGTGCAGGGTACTAATCAGCTTTTCTTCTGGATTGTTAACACTCTAAGTTCACAGATCAGAATTGGAGACATAAAAGAGCCACAAGGCCAGCCAACATTTTGGCCCCAGCCTTTCAAGGTCAGCGAAAACTCAGGACATAGCAGAACCTGTACTGTAACATCATGAAACTCAGTTGAGCCCCAAATTTTCTGATGAAGGCGATTTTGGAGCCATAGAGAAAAGAAACTGATGATGCATAGTGTGCCTGGGGAGAGTCACAAGGAGAGAAAACTTTCTCTCAGGTTCTCATAGAGAGTAAGCTGGTCAGGCATTGGCCCTGACTCATCCACATGGATGACACAGACAAAGGATCTACAGAGTAAGGGACAGGGTCACAAAATAAACCCTACGAGGACTTCAGTGGTCTCATCAAAAACAAAAGCTACATATTTTTGTATATAGGTCTTTATCTATCTCGGTCTTAACCATCCAGCAGACAAATATAAAAATGTGGTATATAATGTGGGGCCATAATAATAAGTTGAGCTGTAAATGGCTATAGTCAACAACTTTTTCAGATAACTCACTATTAATGTGGAATGCTGGACTGTGTTGGATTGTGTCGCCGAGTTCAGGCACCTAAATTGGTTTAATGACAATGGAGCATCCATCTTTGAGAGGTCTAGACAAAAAATGGGGGGATACAAAAGAATAATTATGATGTGTGTGTATAAACAGTACAGTTAGGATAAATATGCCATGCTTCTGCATAATTTTATGAGAAGCAAGATTTGCACTAATAGTGGTTGGACAAGATATTATGTTGGCTTCTAGTACTATGGACAGAAACTGGGAAGATAACAAGGTACAGGGTGTTAATTGTTGGATCTGTGATATAAATCAGCTGTAGAGAAATAAGATAGGTATATAGCTGCACTCTCTTCATTCACTGATTAGAGACATTTGCTATAATAATGTCTGTAAGTATAATATCAAGTATGCACCTTATATGACACTGAAACATTATGAAAATATTTTGCAATGTATCGATTTGTCAAATCTGTCCTGTTAATTTGTCTTGAAGCTCTCATTGCTATTTGTTCTTCAATAAAAATAAAAAAAACCAAAGTGACATATCCATTAAACTGTGTAGAATCTGAAGGGCACACATAATGTTATTGAAAATAGATACAATGAAAAACATTTTCTTAAAGGGATGTAGGCTTCTTTAAGATAAACAAAAGACAGTTCCTAGGAGCCACTAAAGTATAAATAACTTCTAATTTTTTTTTTTTTGGTGGTACCAAAGATCAAATTTAGAACCTTGCACTTGCCAGGCAAGCGCTTATTCCACTGAGCTATCTCTCGGCCCCCTATTCCAAATGACAACAGAGGGACATTTTCCAATTGATCTTGTAAAATGGCATTTGTTGCTTTCTTTTGTCTTCCTCCTTCCTTCCTTACTTCCTTCCTTCCTTCTTTCCTTCCTTCCTTCCTTCCTTCCTTCCTTCCTTCCTTCCTTCCTTCCTTCCTTCCTCTTATTTATTTAATTTTGGTTTGTTTATTTTTAGGTCTGGGATCTTCACAGTGAGCTATATTGTTAGTCCTTCCTGACTCTGTCTCTCATTTACTGAAGTTATAGGCATGCTCCACCCTGCTCTGCTAAAACATTGCTTTATTTATTTCTGTAGATATATGTTTGTAGGGATCCATTGGTCTCAGTGTGATCAGTTCTACTCACTGAGAAATGACAGCAATGAAAAACAGACAAAAACTGGGATAAGTGGTAGTTAGTCTACCTGGTTGGTGAGGAGAAACCACCCACAATAAGGATGCTTATTTATACCTTTGTAAAGTTAGTAACACATGACACAAGGTTGTCTAGCGAGTAATAGCCAACCTTAGCTAGACAGGATGTGTATCTCAGGACTGAAGTAGTTTGTTTGCTTGAGACACTGAGACCTAGTCCCACCTATACACCTTTGATGGATTTTCCAGCTTGTGTGAATCCCAACAATAAATTCAGTAGGTCAAACTAATAACTTCTAAGATACAATGTTTAAATACATGTCAAAACTTCAACTTTAAATTTAAATACCTAAGTACACATCTGCTTTGCAAATATGATTTATATTCAGAGTAGTTGCCTTATTATAAATGGAATTTTCCAAGTGGAAGCCCAGTAAAAAGATTGTTTTATCATTCATCTTTTCCTCAACTTTAAGCCAAGAAAATATAGCAATCATCTTGAGATGTCAGCATATGTCATGCCATGTACTTGTCATGGCATGACACAAAATGTAGACAAATGTGTTTTGGAATTTTAACTTTCCAGCTGTCAGAATCATTATAGTACAACCACACAAGCTGTTGGCACCATATTGCCATTCTGGCTGTTACATTAATATAACTTCTCACACTGAAAAGTTAGGACTGCAAACCTTTGATCATTATCATTATCATTTCTGAAAGGTCAATTCAAGGAAATAGCTATTATTAGTCTTATAAAGTTGATAACTGCAGATACTATAACTTCAAATTTAGAACTTCAATGGGAACATTTATTGTATTTTGACACAAAAATCAGTCATGCAAAAGAAGGAAATTAAGCATTGAAATAGAACTAATGGATTTTGGTTGACAAACATAGTTGCAAAAATTCAAGAAATCTCACTTCAATTAATTTTTACAGATATTTTAGATTAACTATATATATTATGAAGTGGTCATCTTCCAATTCAAAATCATTTAAATTATTTAGGCATTCAATAGTGCCTTACAAAGAGCTGGTAACCAAGTCATCAATAATTTATACCAGTGTTACAATAGAACTTGTACTTAGGAATCTGAATTTTAGGTGTTGTTAAAATTTCTACTTTAATTTTTAAGTAATTAACATAAAAATGTTGATTTCTAACTATGATAATTTATTCTCAAAGTAACTGAAACATTAGTTGTCAGACTATAAATTCAAGCAAATCAATATCTCCAATCTGAATATCATTTTTTTTTTTGTCTTTTTGAGACAGGGTCTCACTATGAGGCTCAGGCTGGCCTTAAGCTCACTTTGTAGCTCAGGGTGGTCTCGAAATCACAACAATCCTCCTGCCTCAGCCTCCTGAGTGCTGGGATTACAGGCATGTGCCACCACGCCTGGCTCAAGAGAGATTTTTTTATTTTTTATTTTGGCAGAACCAGGGATTGAACTCAGGCCCTTGTGCTTCCCAGGGAAGCACTTATTCCACTGAGCCATCTGCCTGGCCCCCTGAATATCATTTTAAGAAAAAAAGATTTAATACAATGTTCGATCAACATATTTCCACAGAATATAGCTCTAAGCTAACACTACTAACCCTGGTAGCCATCTGAACATTTTGGTTTTGGAAAATCTCATTTAAAACATGAAATGATCCTTTGGAAGTCATAATAATTGTTGTAATCCTAACTTTTAGGTGCTTTTAGTTACAGGAATATAGTAGGCAGAATAAGAATATGGCAACCATGACTTGTATGCTAAATTTGTAATGAACCTAACAGCTATAAAATAATAGTACCAAAGTACATTCGTGTACACTTTGTGTCATGCCATGACAATTACATGACATTTTCATTGATTAATTTTTGTGCAGAGATACTTAACCTTAAGCCTTAATATTATTTGTGTATTTACTAGATATTATAAGATTATATGAGTATTTTTTAAATAAGGCAGAGTATTTTTTATAAAATATATTATCAAACTACATACTGACTACACTACTAAAAAATAACACTCAGCTGTATGAGGTGGTGGCCAATAATATATATAATCCCAGATTTTAATAATCTGTGATCAATATTTGCCTCATTAGAAATTCTCTGCTTTCTTTATTAACTTGAATTAGCATTGACTTTCTAATGTTTATGAAAGCAGAAGTGGCTTCTTGTGTCCTACAAATTTTGTTTTCTTCAGTAGCTCTGGTTTTCATAACATGAAGGAAGATCTATTGTTGTGACATGCTGACATTCTTCTTTGAGTAAATAATATGGTATTCCTTTCTGTTAGTGTTTTGTAATTTAAATATAACTACTTGAGTGTAGAGAACTAATTATAAATGATTTACTAGGTTTTTTATGTATGTAGGACAGGGTCTGCAGGGTCTCACTACACATATTAGACTCATAGTGATCCTCCTGTTTTCAACGTTTCAAGCGCTGGGATTACAGGTGTGCGCCACCATGTCCAGTCTCAATCACTGTCTCAGCATGCTGTGGGGGTGGGACCGGGATGGCAGGCTGGGGATTGAACCCCAGTTGCTGTGTCTGCCTAAGGAGTCGCTTTAACCTGCTGAGCTATTTTTCTCCTTAATTTTATTGAAGAACAAACAGCAATGAGAGAGTTTCAAATCAAATTAGTAGAACAGATTCAATAATTAATATGTTGTATATTGTTTTCTTAGTGGCCATTTATTGTACAAGGTGCAGACATGATATCTTATTTGCAAACACTATTAGAGCAGATGCCTCTATTCATTGAATTAAGAGAATGTAGCTGTATTCCTATCTTTTTTAAAGCTGAATTATGGTACAGTTTCAATAATTAATACTTTTTTACATTCTTGTCTTGCTAGTGGTTATCCATAGTACAAGAAGCTGACATAATATCCTGTCCTAACACTATTAGTGCAAATCTTTCTTCTCATAGAATTACTGGAAAGTAGCTGCATATTTATCCTAACTGTTCTGCATATACAGATACAGAATGGTCCTTCCTTTGTATCCCCTTTTTTCATTTAGTCCTATCAGAGATGGATATTTAATCATCATTCAGTTATTATAGGTGCTTGAATTCAGTGAAACACTCCAACACAGTCCAGCAGTCAACAATAATAGTGGGTTATCCGAAGAAATTGTTGACTAGAGCCATTTACAGCTCCTGCTGAGCTATTTGGCTGTACCAACAGTTTACTGTTTTAAATAGATATTCTTTAATTATAACCCATATTTTTATGTACTCTGAGTAATATTTAATATTTTGAACATTCACTAAGCATGCCACAATGGAATATTCCACAGGTTAACATTGTTTCTGTCTGTTCAAATGTGTAAATGAGTATTAAAAGTATCATAACATTGAAGATTTTGTGATTTTTTAAGGAAATTGTTTTTTAGGGAAATTTGGAAAATACATAATAAAGTTTAACTTATTAAGCCATTTTATCTTTAAATATCTTCATATACGTGAGTTAAATGTTTTAAAATAAATTTTTCAAACATTATATAATATTATTACCTTTATTTTAACTTAAAATTCATAGGCTTTGTGTAATGGTTAACACAGTGCTTCAACTTGAGAAGTTTATAGGTTTAAATAATTGACCCAATAGAGCCCCAACGCCCTTACTCTGTAAACATCCTGAGTCTGTGCAAGAGGAAGGTAAAGAAGTTATGTGAGTGCTTTGCCTACCTAAGGGTGGGCAGCATCCGTAGAGTAAGAGGGAGGGTAACAGAGTTGCTCTTTGCCTTTTTCACCTTACTGCTTTTGCTGTCTTTCATCCCTATAAGGTGTTGCCTCCCTGCCCTGGGTCATCCAAATTGAATCCAGCTGATTATGGACTGAAACCTCCACAAACTATGAGCTAAAGAAACCTTTCTTTCTTTAATTTTTGGCATCAGCTATTTTTTTAGTATAGAATTTCAAGATGTGTGTATCAGTCTACTTTTCTATGATGAGGCAAAATACCAGCTATCTATAAATTAAGGAGGAAGGTTTATTTTGGGTCATAGTTTCCAAGGGTTCATTTCATAAGCAAGTCATCACTTCAGGCCTCCTCTATGAAGACTGCTGCATGGGGATCCGTCCCTCAATATATGAGACGTCTGGAAAAATTTAACATTTATTGTGAAGCTTGAAATGAGCAATGTGGAAAGAAAGAATTATTCATTCTCTTCTTTTTTGACCTGGGAAATCAAGATTTTTTCTCTTGCTCTTGATTGGGATTTACACCATTTTTTCTTTTCTCAGAATTACACTACCAGCCTGCGTTTTGCTTCTCCAGGTTTCAAATGATAAATTGCAGGACTTTCTGTCCTCCATAGTTAAATAACCAAATTACAGGTACATGTAGTGTTCCTCTTGATTATGTTTCTTTGGATACCTTTGACTAATGAAGAAATTGATAACAAGAACAGAAGTGGGGTACTGCTGTGATGAGCATCTAAAAATGTGGAACAGGTTTTGAAAATGAAAGATGAACAGAGACTGTAAAAAATTTGGAGAACATGTTAGAAAAATGCTAATGTTGCTATTAAAAGAGTTTTGAGAGTGATTTTGATGAGGGTTTTTTTGGGGGGAAATGGAGGAAAATGAGGTAAATTTACCATATTTTACAAAAAAACATAATAAGTATGGATACAATGCTTGTAGACACCTTGGTAGAAAAGGCTGTTCTGATGAAGGCTCAGATATAAATGAGGAATGTGCTATTGAACAATGAGGAAGGAGGCAGTTGCCATAAAGTAGCAAGGAATGTAGCCTAGTTGTGTTCACTTTATTAGTGTTTATAAAAGACAAAAATACAAGGGACAAAATTGGATATTCAGGGTCGGGGTTATAGCTCAGTGGCATGCTTGCCCACTTGGCAAGCTCAAGGTCCTGAGTTCCATGCCTCATACCAAAACAAACAAACACTGGACATTTAGCTGTGGAGAATTCTAAGCATAGTATTTAAGAAACGGGATGGTTCTGCCTTGCTAACAGTAAAATGTAAGAAGAAAAAGTAAATTGAAGATGGAATCATGGACCAAAAAGGCTTAGAAAATAGAGTTGGAAAACTTTCAGCCTATCCATAATAGTAAGCACATTCTTTTTTTTTTATTTTAAATTACTTTTATTGATAAAGAAATAGCAATGAGATAGTTTCAAAACAGGTGAGTAGGAGAGTTACAATAATTAATACACTGCATATTGTTGTCTTTGCAGTAGTTATTCATAGTACAAGATGCAGACATTATATGTTGTCTAAACACTATTAGTACAAATCTTTCTTCTCATTGAACTAAGAGAAAGTAGCTATATATCTATTCTAACTACTTTGTAACTCAGTGGTGCCCCAAATTTTCTGATCAAAGACATTATGGAGCCACAGAGGAAAATGATCAATGATGCAGAGTGTGCCTAAGGAAAGTCACATGGAGAGAAAACATTCTCTCAGGCCTTCACAGAGAGAAAATTGGTCAAGCAATGGCTGTGACTCATCCACAGTTCATGGCTGACACTGACAAAAGATCTACAAACTGCTGTACATGGTTCCAGGGTAAATCCTGAGGGGTTTTGACTGACCTTGTCAGATATAAAAGTTACATTTTTGTTATATAGGTCTTGCTTTATCTTGGTCTTAACCATCCAGCAGAAAGTATAAAAATGAAGTACTTTGTGTGTGAGAAGATGGACTTTATGATTCAGATATTGAATGCTATAGACTGAATAACTGTGTTCCGCTAAGGCCCACCTAGTGAAACCCTAATACCAAAGTGACAGTGTTAAAGGTGAGACCTTGGGGGTAGGTGAGTAAACCCTGAAGATGGAGCCCTTATAAGTGGGATAAAAAGAAATTCTAGAAATATGATCTTTTTCTCTCTCTACCATGTAAGGCAATAGGTAGATATTTATCTGAAACTAGGGAAATGTCTTCATATAAAATCACACTGGCCAGTGCCTTCATCTTGGACTTCCTAGCTCCTACATCTATATATTTTCATTGCTGAAGACACGAGATCAGTGATATTTCTGTTATAACATCATGAGCTAAAAGTATTGCAGTTCAGCCTGGACACCTTGTGTCTAACTTTCCATATTTGGACCTACGAGGCCTTCAGTTTTACAAAGTTTTCTATAAGACACTGGGGCACATTCAGCTACGAAAGCTCTAATCTAAACAATACTTCCCATTAGTGCTAAAATATGAGTTGGAAAAGAGATGTTTTTGTAAGATGTATGACTCAGTGCAGATGTAGCAAGTGACAAAAGATGATTTCAGCATTACGTGGAACATTTAAATTAAAAGATTTTTCCTAAGTAGAGAATTGGATATAAGGGTTATTATTAAAACATAATTAGATACAGAAAAATGATTAATAAATATTAAAAAGCAACAGAATAAGGAAAATTAATATAGAAGACAGTTCATGTTCTAAATAGGAGCTAAGAAACTGATGCCATTTT
>PVKA01032313.1:0-25409 GCA_004027165.1 Ctenomys sociabilis
ATTTACTGATAAGAGACATATGGTATAATAATGTCTGTAAGTATAATATCATGTATGCACCTTCTATGATACCAAAACATTATGAAAACAGTTTGCAATGTATTAATTTACCAAATCCATCTTGTCAAGGTATCTTAAAACTGTCTCACTGATATTTGTACTTCAATAAAACAAAACAAAACAAAACAAAAAGTCTTGTTTGATAAGACAAACAAGACTGTTAAACCCTTAGCCAATCTAATGGAATTAGATCCATGAAATGCATCAATGAAATGCAAAGAAAAGTAATACTTTTAAATTCATTCTATGAAACCAATATCAGTATGATACCAAAACCTGTTAAAGATAAACACACAGAAATTAGAGAGCAACATCCTTGATGAAGATAGATACAAAAATCTTTAATAAAATACTTCCAAAGAATTCAATATTAAAATGATGAAACACCATAATCAACTTGATTTAATGTCTAGAATACACGGATTGTTCAACATATAGAAAGCAATGAACATAAATAGATAAAGCCAGGGATATAGCTTAGTGACACAGCATCTGCCTGGCAAGCAGGAAACCCTGAGTTTAATTCCCAGTATGTATAAATAAACAAATAAATAGATATATGAAAAAAAGCACATGATCAGTAGGAAAAGTCTGTGAAAAATTCAACATCCCATCATGATAAAAATCTGAAGAAACTAGGCATAAAAGGATCATACTTCAAGATTATAAAGTTATATCTGAGAAATCCATACCAGCATTATACCCAATGGGGAGAAACTAAAAACATTTTCTCTAAAATCAGGAACAAGACAAAGATATTCACAGTCTGTAATCTGAGTCAATACAATACTTGAAATTTTAGCCAGGAAAGAAATAAAAGAAACACAAACCAGAAAGGAAAAGCAAGTCAAATAATTCTTATTTGCAAGTGATATGACTATATACACAGAAACCATACAGGCTCCTCAAAGTAAAAAGTAGAAAGACCTCTACTGTGAAAAAATTACAGGACAGTAACAAAGTGAACTGATTATGACATTAGAAGATGGAAACACCTCTCATGATCATGGATCTGTAGATTTTTTTTTTAAAGATCATTTTACCAAAGGCAATCTCTCCAGATTCATTGCAATCCCTATCAAAACACCAATGACATTCTTCACAGAAGTAGGAAAAAAATCCTAAAACTAATAACGAAACACAGAAGATCCAGAATAGGGGCTAGAAATGGCTCAGTGGAGTAAGCGCTTCCCTAACAAGCACAAGGGCCTGAGTTCAATCCCTGGTTCTGCAAAAAAAAAAAAAAAAAAAAGATCCAGAATAAACAAAATAACCCTGAGCAAAAGATGAATATTAGAGATATCACAGTATTCAATTTAAAAATATACTACAGAACCATAGTAACCAAAAATAGCATAGTAATGGCATAAAATAGGCACATACACCAATAGAATATTACAGAATAGAGATAAATCTACACAACTACAGCAAAATGATTTTTGACAAAGGGCCAAAAAAAATATTAGAAAAAGGACAGCCTCTATAACAAATGATATTTAAAAAAATGATTATTCATACATACAAAACTGAAACTATATTCCCATCTCTACCGTGTATAACACTCAACTAAAAATGTATCAAAAACTAAGCTATAAGACCTGAAACTTTGAAATGTTATAACAAAATTCAAGAGAAACACTTCTATATACACAGACAGCTTCCTGAGTAGGATTCTCAGAAAAATATTAGTAAAAATCAACATTTAAGTTTTTCACAACAAAAGAAAACTAGAGTGAAGAAAAAGCCTACAGAATGGGAGAAGTAGCTTTGCCACCTATTCTTAAGAGAAAGGATTAATATCTTGAATTTAAAAAGAACTTAACTCCAAAAGAAACAATCCAATCAAAAATGGGCAAATGAAAGGAACAGATACTTCTTCAAAGAAAAATACACATTGCCAATAATTATATGAAAAAAGTTCAATATCTTTATCAGACAAATATAAATCAAAACTACACTGAGATTCCATCTCACCTCCTCTCCCCACCCAGGATGGTTATTACCAAGAATACAAAAAAAAGAAGCAAAGAAAGGTGAATGAGGATGCAGGGCAAAGTGAACTTTATAACTGTTGATAGGGATGCAAATTAGGACAGCCATTGTGGTACCAATACAGGGTTCCTCAAAAAAGTAAAACTAGAACTAACCATACAAACCAGCTACAAAGAATTAATCGTACTATAGAGATACCTGTATACCCATTTAACTGCAGCATAGTTCATAAGAGCCTAGTAGCCCATCAATGAATAAATGGCTAAAGAAAATGTGGACAAAAAAATTCTGTGGTATTATTAAGCCATAAAGAATAATGAAATTATGTCATTTGCAGGAAAATGGATGAAATTGAAAATCACATTAAGTGAAATAAGCCAGCCACAGAAAAAGTATCACATGTAAAAAGAACATAGGAAAGGGAGAATATTAGAGAAGAGGAAGGGGAGACAGGGATTTACAGGACATAAAACATGGTACTAGATCAGAATGTTACATGCATATCATGAAAATGTCACAAAACCCAGTATTTTGTAAAATTTTTAAAAAGGAAAAAATAATGACTTCCATATTTCTTGTTTGAAGAATTGGTGTTTTTTAACTTAGAAAAGAAACAATTTATCTTAGCAGGAACACAAGTAATAAAAAAGAAATATGAGCAGCTCCTTTTTTGACTTAAGTAAGCTAAAGGACTAAGTCAGAAGGTTTTAACCACAAGAATGACTCAGACAGATACACAACTGGGGAGAAAAAAACAGCTAATAAAGTATAAGAAAAACCATAAGAAGGCCTGTTGAAGATAAACAATGTTTCAAGTTTTCAATTGTGGAGTCAGCTTTGTCAGATTAGTTAAAGGCTGGAATGAAAAAAAAAAACAGCAATGGTGATTTTAGCAAATGAAATTATTAACTTTATTGAGAAATTTCAGCAGAGTAATGAGAGCTGAGCCCCATTAAAATCATTGTTTGAAAGATGAGTGAGAGGTATGAGAACAAGTCTGGAATAAAGGTAAAAAATGGCATAGGATCAAGGAAAAGTTTTCCTAATCTAAGATGTAAGGAATGATTAAGAATTTCAAAGGAAGCTGTAACTGTAGGAAATGAAACCTTCTAAATGAGAGGTGATGGAATCAAGAGTACAGATGGAAAAACTTCCCTTTTCTGGGTTTGCCCAGGACTTTTCTGCTTTAAGCAAAGTCTTGAATACAGGAAAACCTCTCAGTTCTAGGCAGTTATTACTGTCCTCTTCTCTTCATGACAGGCTTCTTTTTTTTTTTTTGGCGGAACCGGAACCAGGGATTGAACTCAGGCCCTTGAACTTGCCAGGGAAGCGCTTATTCCACTGAGCCATCTCCCCGGCCCACTTTTTATTTTTTATGTATCCTTGTGTCACCACTACAAGATATCTCGGGCCACAAAGAAAGAGGCCCCACTCTTACTTTCCTTATTCTAAACAATCATATACTCAGTAGAAAATTTATCCAATGTATCTCTTCCACTAGAATATGAGTTCCATAGAGACAGTGATGTCTTCTCTTGTTCACTACTACATGCCCTGGTTTTTGAGAGTAAGAGCTCAACATACATTTTTTAATAAATAAATTAAAGGAAAAGTAATTTTAGCTAATTCTTCACTTCAACAACACTCCAAAACCCTTTTTAAACCTATTTTTCAAGTATTGCGCTCAACATTAGAGATAGAAAAATGAATTAATATGAACAAATGATCAAATGAAGCAAGAAAATAAATGTACCACAATATAACAGATATAAGACCCAGAAGATCAATGAAGGACAGGACAATGCCAAACCAAAAGAAAAACAAAAGGCTTTGAATAATAATTGACAATGAACAAGACATCCAAAAAGACACAATGATATAATAACTAAGAGTCTACCTTCACTGTTTACAAGAAACCTTTTTGGTAATTCTTTTATATCTAAAAAGTTACCTATTATTGTAAATTTTTATCTATCGTTGAAAACATTCTTATTTGATAGAAATTAGTGAGATGTATACATTTGTCATTTTTTCTAATGATATGGACTCTGTCAGAGCACATTACACTTATTTAAAGCATTAGTTTAAATATAAACTGGAGTATTTTCTGATTGATTCAAATAAGTTTTTTTTAATTTTAACATTTCATTAAAATATAACTTATATACAAAAATAGGTCCATTTAAGTCTTACTACTTTTGAGAAAAATATTCCCTAACATAACCACTAGCAGAATCAAGATATAGTGTCTTTGTCACTCCATGAAGTTTTCCCATGTTCCACTGCAGTGGATACCTGATGTAGAGCCCTGACCATAAACTACAGTTCTTTCAGTATCCATGGCAGATTGGTTCTAGGACCGATACACACACCTCCATACCCACAGAACACCTCAATCCAAAGATGCAGGGCTGGCACAGCATCTGGTGCCAGGGATCAAACTATGGTCCCTGGCCACACTTGCCTAAGCAGGCACTTTAGGCCACTGAGCTATCTCATGGGCCCCTGAAGTTTGTCTCTTGAATAAGAAATTCCTCTTGTAGTTAAATAACACGTATCTTAATAGTTTTAGATTTTTGCTTTTTAAATTTTTCATTAGAGTTTATCTTTATAAGATGAGAAAATGATCGAATTTTACATTTTGACCAACTGACAAAGATTAGTACAGCTAATACTTTAGAATTTACTAAGATAAATTCCACATCCAAAACAAACATGGGTAAAGAAACTTTTTAAATTCAAATATTGAGTTTGTTGCTCAAATAAAAATTAGAATATCTAGCAATCAGAAACTAATAAATCATATATTCATAATGAAAGTGTTCTGCACCTGCAATTAAATAAGCTACAACTCTGATATGAACATATCTCATAATAGATTAATAAAAAATAATTTTAAGGTATCTATAAACTTTCCCCCCCAACAAAACTAAATTTCTTGAAACCACTAAATATGACCCTTTAACCATAATTATTCTCAAACAACTTAAATTCACTCATTTACTTTAAAGAGAAAGCTGTTACTATAGCAAATAGTGTGAAAAATCTAACAGCAAATTGTGGTCTGTGGCTTTTCTTACAAACTCCTTTTACACTGTGTGTTTGTGTGTGTGTGGTGCACTAGGTCACTTCATTATTTTTCAAAATATGTTCATACCTTGGCTTCTGTAGATACATTATTCCACATTACTCCTTTCATTTTCCATTTCTTTCTCTGACCAGTGTTGACGTTTCTTTATGGTCAAGGAATTCCGAAGCTATTCAAAACTTGGTCTAAGGGCTGGCCAAGTAGCTCAGCAGATTAAAGAGCCTGCAAGCAGGCACCAGGGGCAGGGGGCTGGGGCCTGCTGTGCCTGCCCTGCCCCTGAGGCATGCTGAGACAGCAATTGAGACTGGGCATGGTGGCATACAGCTGTAATCCCAGCTCATAGGGGGCTGTAAACAGGTGGATCAGTACTAGTCCAATCTAGAAGTGAGCCCCTGATAACCCTATAGACCCTTCCCTAAAACACACACACACAAAAGAACTTGGTCCAAGTTTTAATGATTACCTTATACTTACTTCTTCTACCCTTATACTTTCTATCCTGAAATGGTTAACTGTATCCCTAATTTCACAGTCTCAGGAGACAGCACTGCCTTGTACCCAAGTAAGAAGCAAGTCAGAGAATTAGGAGTCATTCATTCTACCATATTCTCCCTCACATTTAGTTCAATAATCATTTCTAAATCTATTCATTTGTCTTATGCTCCAGTTGCATTCCAGAAGCTCACCACTGTATACCATCTCTCACCTGAACTACCAAAAATACAACAGCTCTCCCCATAGACACTCTGACCTTTTGCCATTTCACTTCTCATGTCATCTTCAAAACATATATCTGAATATTTCATAGCTTCATTAAAATCTTGCATTCCAGTCTCTCATCCTCCTAATCACTAACAAGGTTCTATATTTATCTTTTGTACTGATCTCAGCTCATAACACCCTCCCTTGTTGTACGGTTATCTCACCCCACTTGCCTTTCTTTATTTCCTCAGGTACCTCATACTCCCTGTTGCTCTGATATCTGTAGAGATAAAATTCTCTTCATGGAATGCACTTCCAACTTATCTTCCATCTTTTCTCACTTCTGTGTTTTCCTAATATCTCCTTTTAAGCCTCATTTCTTCAGAGACTGTGCAAGCTACACTAGAAACCAAAATCTTTAGTTTATAATTACATAGCTGTGTCTTAGACTACTTGAATTAATGTCTGTCTCTGCCACTTCACAGCAATTCCATAACAGAAGGAAAGGTCACCATCACTAGCACCCATCAGAGTGCTATGCACTTAGTTTGGACTCAGATGTTGGATAACTAAATTATTTAGCATTACTGTCCAGCACTATTTAAAAAGTAAGAGCAATATACACTAGAACCACTAGAGGCTGACTAATCAATATATTTACATAGTATTCATCTTGAAAGAATTATTCAGATTTATTAAGAAAAAGAAAACTTTATTTGCCATAGATAAATTGCTTGGAAATCTCCAAAGTAATCCCATAATTATTAAAATTTTAGAGCTATATCCATACACCAATAAAAGTTGTATTTACCTTCTATCTGTGGAATGTTTATCACTAAGAAAACAACAAAATAGATGCTATTAAAACTTTCAATAAAAACTTTCATACAGAATGTTACTTTTGATTACTTTAAGGCTACAAAAGCCAAAAATTTATTTTTAACACTAAAACTATTGAAGTACTTGTAAAAAAAAGCTGGTATGCTATAAATGATGTTAATGAAATATTAGTATAAAGAAGGTATGAAATATTAGTGTAAAGAAGGTATGAAATTCTTACTATTCATAAGAAACATTACCTGTAAAGGTCTAGATGAATGCAAGTCTTTCCAAGTAGGAAGTTTTCCAACATTATTAATAATAAATTAGGACAAGTAGGGATCAGAAATTATTAATATTCTGGTATGTGATACTTCTTCTACATTTAATTGATAACTAAAACCCTACACGTGGTAGGAGGAAAAGTACCTACTGTGAAGATGGACCAATTGATTTGTTATGGATTCTCAATGTCACATAAACAAATCGATGGCTATTAGAAATTAGTGGGCCACTCCAGGTTTATACAGGAACTCAGTCATGAAAAGAACTTCTACCTCAAACTTTGAGGAAACACATTAGATCTATTTCAACTTGCTTTAGAACTCAGAACCTAAATTAAGGCTATTGCCTCTTTTAGTAGACCTGACTGACCTTAAACTTGGAGATCCTCCTGCCTCAGCCTCCCAAATGATGGGACTATAAATGTATGCCACCACATCTGGCAATATTCATAGTTTTAACAGATGAAAGCAACTGAGGCAGCAGGAAACTAGTGTTTAATTTTTTCAAGGCTTCACAATAGATAGTACATACAATTGGGGCTTGAACTTAAGATTTTTCATTATGATCAGCACAATTCTCTTAGGGAACTTGAAGTGTAGCAGATTTTTTAAACTCCCCCTACAGAGATGACAATCTATTTTCAATCATGTCCTTTTTTTTTTTTTTTTTTTTTTTTTTTTTTTTTTTTTTTTTTTTTTTGCAGAACCAGGGATCAAACTCAGGCCCTTGCACTTGCCAAGAAAGCACTTATTCCACTGGGCCATCTCCCCGGCCCTCTTTGTGCTATTAAATAATCTTTTCTTCCTGTACTCCAGAAATTGTTTCAATTTTTATTCTATCTGGAAAACTGGATCAAAATAAGGACCAGCAATTTCTTTTGCTAAGAAATCTGTAACAGGATACAGTATTGACCATTTTAATTCTACTGTATTTTTCTAATATCACAGCTTTTTTTCTCACATTTTCTTCAATATATGGCAGAGAAAATACTTCTCATTAGAATGTTGGTGGTTTCACTTAAAAAAAAAAAAACACTTAAATTCTTAGTACTAACACTATTGAGTAGTGGGACCTTTTTGGCAAAAACTAAATAAAATAACCCTAAATCCTTACGTGAATGTATTTTTTTTTAAACTGAGGAATTAAAGCCCATACTTACTGTTAGCATACTGTCATATGTAAAGCAACAGCCTGAATTAAGGACATATAAGTCTTGTATTCTTATTTTCCCACAGATCCAAAGGAGATACATTGGTCATACTTACTGCTATTTATTTTGGTGCCTACTGGAAGCTATACAGTCAGGAAATCTAAGACCTACAGAAGTGGCAAGTTTTGTGTGAAGAAAATGTAAGCTATTGCGAATAGTCTAAAACTGGTGAATGGAAAATTTTCTTTTACTGCCAGAGTCTAAAATCAAAGACCGAGATAAACGTTGACCTTCCAAACTTAAGGATATAGTTGTCTTGCGTACTAACATTTTATAAATCTTTCACTGAACTTTTAAAAAAACACTAAACTCCAAAATCAAACCTGGATTCTGAGCTGGCCGTGATGGGGCACACTTGTAATCCCACCAACACTCGGGAGCTGAAGCCAGACGATAACTTTGAGTTCAAGGCCACAAGGGGCAATATAGTGAACTCAAGGCCAGCCTGAGCTACACAGCCAGACCCTGTTTCAAACAACTCCTCCACCCCCACGGCCCCGCAAACAAAACAAAACAACCCACTTGATCCTGGACCAAAAGAGTCAGAAATATTGTAGGGCATTGTGAGAAAGGAACGCTTCTGGACCTGAGACAAAGTATGTTAATTTTTTGAATAGTGGGCAGGCTCCACTACCGGACTTCAAGTATTTTACTAGTGGCCCGGTCATTAAGCTCTTTAGCTCAAATTTATTTATCTTCGTACTGGTGAAAAAGACTTGGTATTTTGAAGAGAACCTCTTACGCAAATTTGTACAAAATCCTGCGTATTAAGCACCCAATAACTTGTTGTCCGAGTCATCCTGTCTACAATTCCCGGCAAATTCGAGCCACAGCGTCCCACTTTCCGTTCGGTCTGTCCACTTCACACCCCACACCTTTGCAGGTCTAAATCCGGGAAGAGACAGCGCCACTCCCTCGAACTGCAAGCCAGTGCTGTCACCAGGCCGCCACGGTAAGCAAGTGCGTGGCTGGCTAAGGACGGAGCCAAATTCTGAGTACTCCCTGAGCAATTACTATCGGTGCGGAGAAAATGTCACCGACTAACTGCTACGGGCGACAAAAAGCGAAGCGTACTGAGGCGTGAGGCCACCGATTCGGGATCGCCGCACTTCAGAGCTCTGGTCTCCAGACTTTACCTGAGGTCCGGGTCAGACCTGATCTCGGGATAGATATCTCCTCGGGACGAAAGCAGGACCCAGCGCCACTACAGCTCTCGGGCAAACTGAAACTCTTGACTCCTCCAACGCAAGCCTACAGGTTATCCCCACCGCACCTGCACAGCTGCCCCTCAGCCGCAGACCCGCCCAACACTTCCCGGGCTGCGGATGCTCTCGCGATTATTCTCGCGCAGTCCCCCGTACCTCCAGCCAATCCTGAAAGAGTTGTGGGCTGGGTTTTATGTTTGAGCCCGGCAGCGGGTCCGTCTCTTTGCTTGGCGCGCTCGCTGAGAGTGGGAGGGGCTGAGGCGTTCTGAGGCGGGGCGAGGGCAGGGCCACGCACAGTTCTCGCGAGAGTGGAGACCAGGAAGACGCCTGCAGAGCCGGTTGCTAGTGCAGCGGTAGCTGACGGGTTGGCTGGTGCCGTTCCGTACTTTCCTATTTCCGACCCTACCGCTGACCTCTAAGAGGGGAGACATTGAGTAATCTGACAGAGTGGTGCTGGTGCTCACTAACTACTGCGGCCCAGAGGGATTCAGGCTGTGGCCTGTTGGATATAGTCAAGGAGGCGCCCACACTCCTGACAGAATAAGATGGCGGCGATGGCGCCTGGAGGTGGTAGCAGTGGTGGCGGCGTGAACCCATTCCTCAGCGATTCTGATGAGGATGAGGACGAGGTAGTTGCGACCGAGGAGCGGCGGGCAGGACTTCGGCTGGGTGCCGGCGGTGGTCTAGATCCTGGCTCTGCAGGCTCGCTTTCGCCCCAGGATCCGGTGGCCTTGGGAGGCTGTGCTCGGCCAGGGCTCTCTGGGGAGGCGTCCGCAGCTACGATCTCCCTGGGGGGCCCTGGGGAGACCCCAGCTCGCTTGTCAATTGATGCAATCGCGGCTCAGCTGTTGCGGGATCAGTATTTGCTGACTGCCTTGGAGCTGCACACAGAGCTGTTAGAGAGCGGCCGCGAGCTGCCTCGACTGCGCGACTACTTCTCCAATCCTGGCAACTTCGAAAGACAGAGTGGGACCCCGCCGGGAATGGGAGCGCCGGGAGTGCCTGGAGCAGCAGGCGTTGGCGGCGCTGGAGGTCGGGAACCGAGCACAACTTCGGGCGGGGGCCAGCTCAGTAAGTGAACGCAGCTTGTCTCGCTCCTGGGGTTGTTGGATCCTTTAGCTTTCAGGGTGGGTAATGAATGTCGGAGCGCTTTCGGGAAGGGAGAGAACTGGAGATAGGGTGGTTTTTATGGTGAAAGCTAAAGGATCACAGTGACTGTTTGCCTGCTTCCAATCTTTGGCTGGTGTTCCACTTGCTCCTAGCTCTGTTGGTGTTGGTGTGGTAGCTACATAACGAGTTTCCAATTTACTGGCTATTACGACACTCTTGAAGCCTCCCTTGTAAATTCACTTATTGCTCTGAGCCTTTCTCCTTTTTCTCTGATCTGAATCTTACTACCAGGAAATGTTTTTCGAATTGCCCACAGTAGTTTTTTGAATCAAAGTCAAGAGAAAATAGAAAATGTTGCTGTTTTCTGACTAAGTCAGATGCATGTAAGACCGTTAAGTAGGATTTCTACTGCATAAAGTTTGTTGTAATAAAATCGATGTAATTTATTTTCAGTGTCTTAATGTCAGTAGTATCCAAAATTTCAGCAAAGCTGAGGTACAGGGCTGGCAGTTTCTGCCTGTAGTCGGTCTCATGATCCTACCAGCATGCATGTTCTATGTATTAAGTAGAAATTTAGGGTTTTTTAAAAACCTTATTATCCTTTTTAGCAACATAAAGCAGTGATTGCCACATTCGTCATTTATTTATAGGCATTTTTTATAGTTTGAAATCTTACTATTGAGGATGCTCTATATAGAACTCGCCCTTTCCTCCTTTTGGGTAGCATCTTAGATTTTTTTTTAACTGATGCTAAAATATTTTAATCTCTGATATAATACCACCGGAAATTTATTAACAAATTTAATGCTCAGTTTTTAGAAGATAGCCTAGTTAATTTTTTTTTTAATCTCTCCTTTAATAATTGATACAGAAGATAATCCTTTCAGGAAGAGATTTTTCTTATTGCTGGCCTTTCAGAGTATAATATGACAAAGAGAATTGTAACAAATTATATTGTTGCTTAAAATCTTTTTTTCTTTCTCTTTTTGTATGAGGAATCAAACACAGGACCTTGCACTTCCCAGGCAGGAACTTGTGCCCCTGAACTATATCCTTGGCTCTATAGAGTTGTTTTAAAAAAAGATTTCTAAATTTCTGATTCTTACCTGACAAACTCCATATGCTCTCTTAGTTGCTTGGTTTTGTCACGATACCACTTTCAATCCTTTATCATAACCGTTAGCTCTTCTGTACTTGATGTGATGACAGTTGTGATTGAATATAATAATTTCACTTGCAAACTTTGAGATTTCTTTAATCATCTTCTGCTTTTTTTGTGTGTGTGTGGAACTGGAGATTGAACTCAGGCCCTTGCACTTGCCAGGCAAGCACTTATTCTGCTAAGCCATCTCCCTGGCCCTCATCTTCTGCTTTTAAATCTTCTTTTTCAGTTGTTTTTTTTTTTTTTTTTTTGTGCTGTGCTGTGGATGGGATCCTAACCTTTGCACTGTGCTACATTCCCAGTCTTTGTATTTTTATTTTTTATTTTGAAAGAGTGTCTCACTAAGTTGTCCAGAATGGGCTCAAGCTTGCTATCCTCCTGTCTCAGCCTTCCAGAGTGCTGAGATTAAAGAAGTTGCCACCACACTAGCTTCTCAGAACTCTGTGAGGGAACATCATGTCTCACTATATTCAGTGTTCCTTTCTTTAGTATTGTCAGTGCAAAAATTGCTTCCTTTCAGAGTTCCCGTCTCTTCAACTTTATAGAGTAGTTCCTGGCAGTGAGTTTGATATTGGGTTTAGTGCTTTTTCTGTCTGCTGAGAAAATATCAACAGAATGTTTCTAAAATTTATTAGGTTCACTCTTTTAACTGAATGAGATTTTCCATAATTGTTTGGTTTTCCATTGTCTGGATTATTGGCATTGTTAAATACATGTTTTTCTTGACCATATCCTTCCAGTTGTTTCAAAAATTATTAACTTATGTGGAAATGTAATCAATTTTTTTTTGCCTTCTACCATAACTTGAGTGTCTTTAAAGTAGTTAGTAGTTTTACATTGACATTTGTTGTAACATTGTGATCAGTTTAAGTTTATAGGGAGGGCTCCAAGAGCTTATATATATATATACTTGAGTATATACTTTTGATAGAGATAAAGCTGTAACACATGAAAAAATTTATTTTAGCAGCATTAAAAAATTAATTTATGATAATGTTTACATTCTTAAAGGAAAATAATTTTTGATTGTAGAACTGAAATAATGGCTGTTGTAGAGAAAATAAAATTTTCTGACTCTCAAATAGCTAAGTGTTGGAAACAACCCAAATGCCTATCAACTGAGGAATGCCTCAACAAGATATGCTATTTTTATACAATGGAGTATTACTCAGCTATAAAAAAGATAAACTCAAGGTTTTTATAGGTAAATAGGTGCAACTAGATACAATAATCGTAAGTGAAATAAATCAGACTTACATGTGTAAACATTCTATTGTCTCCCTAGGGTTAGAAACTGAAAGAATAAATAAAGGTACAATAGACATTGTAAAAGGAAAGAAACTGCTTAATTTTGAGAAGGATTTTTTTTTTTTTTTTGGCTGGCTCAGACTGATTTAAGTGCCAGTCTGATAAGTCACTTCTAGGGGAGATCAAACCTTGGTCCCCTGTTCCTGTCAGGGGTTTGCCTGTGCAGGTGCTTAAACAACTGGGCTAGCCCATGAGCCCTCAATAAGGCAATTTTGAACAATAACTATTACATTTAAACTGTGTCCTAGGAAAAGGAAGTAAATAATATTTATTTTAGATTTTTCTTACATGAAACATCTGGGAACATGAAGCTCTCGGCTTACCACATATCATAATTCCATTGGATAGTTGAAAAATGTAGTATGACATTTAGTGTTCTGGTGGCACTTAAGCAAGATAAGGGTATTAATCTGAGGAAACAGACCCTACTACTGTTAAAAATTAAAATGCACTTTTTTTTGAATAATAAAGTTAAGGGTGGTCCCCAGAATGTTTTTTGTCTGCTTAAAGCCTTGATTTTTTTTTTTTTCCTTTTGGTACCAGTATTGAACTCAGGACCCTGTACTTGCCAGGCAAGTGCTTATTCTCAGAGCTTGCTCTCCAGTCCCTAGCCTTGATTTTTAGGTCAAAACTAAATTTGGATAAATTTAATCAACTGAAAAAATGAAAAAGACATTAAATGTTAAAATCTTTTTTTCTCACAAGAAGTTGTTTTTACTGTCTGCCTATACATACTGTGGTACTTAATATATTTTAAATTATTTACACTTAAAACATACTTTATTATTTGAGTAAATATTGTTTTGTTATTTGATCACACTTCGAATACAGTACCTCTGATTTGAGGTAGAGGGGTTTATGTTACCTTAGATTTGATCTACTTCAAATGTGTTATGAGGGAGTATTTGTTTCAATAATGCAGTTAACTTGTAAAGTGGTTGCTAACCTCAGTTCACTGAGATAAGGGACACTCTTGATTTTCCAACTCCTCATACGCATGCAGTTTTTCACACTATGAAATCTACACAAGAAAATCTGGACATGCTGAATGTAAGTTGGCTAATTTTAAGACTAGATTCCTCATAGACTCCTAAATATAATATAATTGAGTTTAACAGTGGTATTTATTAAAATTCAGAGAAAATTAGACTACAGTGGGATCAAGAACACCTGATGGAGGGAAAAACTGGGATGAGGAAAAGAACAAAAGAAAGGAAAGGAAAAAGATATATATATGCATGCATGCACAATAGCTTGGATAACTACTGCTGATTTCTCCTGGTCTGTTGAGAGGGGCAGTTAATGCTTAAATTTTTTCTTTTTTTTTTTAAATTTCTTACACCTTGTATTTTTTAAGCCAATTTTGCCTGTTTATGTCTGATAATCTAAGCTAATTCAAAGATAACATTATGTAATACAGCAGTGATTGTGAAATTCCTATTTGGTTTGGTGATATTCTATCATTTCTAATGGTTTGTTTTGCTTTTGTTTTTACCATTTTGTATTCTCTTTTTAAAAAATAAAATTAAAAGAACACCTGAGTGCTGATATATTTAATAGGATGGATGGTAGGCATCTTACGTTAATGTGAATAAAATAGAAAAATAAGAGCATGCCAGAGTAGCTCTAGAATGATCTGTTGAGGATAAGACACCAGTAGGGCTGGGCTTGATGATACATACCTGTAATTCCAGCTACTCCTGAGGCTGAGGCAATAGAATCACAAGTTTGAAGGCCAGTCTGAGTAACATAGCAAGTCCTTGTCTCAATAAACACTAGTAGGGTTGTATCAGTGCAAATCAAGTAGTTTCGAGCTCAGCCCATTGTTTGAAGTCCACTGGACTTATAACAATGTCTGAATTTTGGTTCTGTCATATAGCTGTTCTATCACCTTGGGTAAATTTTTTTTGGTAGGTATTTTGTGTAATGGGAAAGAATCATTTCTGTGCACTGCTAGTCATAGATTTTAGTGATGTCCATGGGAGAATGTGTATATGAAAAAACTAGAAATTCACTGTACAGTGATTTCTTTTATAAGAAAAAAATGTGAATTACTATACTAGGTCAGATTTGCTGATGGTGAAGAAAGGAAAGATAGGTGAAGTTTTAACAGTACTAACAAGTTCAACTAATGGATATTTGGTGTTCTAATCAAAATAGTAACAGTTCTGCCATGTTTTTTGCCACTACTTAAAATGCATTTTAAGTTTAAAGAAAGAAGTTTAAAGAAATTAGAAACAGTGCTTGAAATTCACATGAAAATATGAAAACATTTCTACTTGACTTATTACCATTCAACTAAGAATTCTGGTAATTTTAAAGAAAAAACAATATAGCATAGTATGTTCAGAACAGAGACTTTGAGACAACATGAATCCTGTTTTTGCCTCCTTTTTACCCTGTGACTTTGGACAACACCGGTAACTTCCAAATCTATACTGTTTCCATTATACTCCAACATTTGCTTTCTACTTTAGAATAGCTCAGTGGCTGAATATGGTGGTATACACCTGTCACCTTCATCACTCAGGAGGCTGAGGCAGAGGCGTATCCTGAGTTCCAGCCAGACTCAACTACATAGCAAATTTAAGGTCAATCTGGAGTACGTAGCAAACCCTGTCTCAAAAACAAAAAAAAACCTCAGCAAAAATTTGGTCATTTGAGTATATGATCAGTAAAAGTATTAATAACTTAAGAGTATATCTTATTCACTCAGAGTGGTCAATCTTTAATTTAAAAAATAATACTAATTTGTTTGTTTGGTACTGGGTCTCACTATGTAGCTCAGACTCTCAGTGATCCGCCTTTTTTAGCCTCCCTAGCACTGGGATTACAGGGAGGTGCCACCTCCCTGTGGGGGTGTGGTGTGCCCAGGGCTGTGGAGCCAGCATAGCATGGGGTACCAGGGATGAAACCCAGATCTTTGCACTTGCTAGGCAGGCACTTAGACTGCTGACCTATCTCCATAGCCCTCTGAATGGCCAGTCTTAACACAGAAGGCAAGGCAAGTGTCACAAAATTAATCACTTAAAAAATAATCAGATTGGGGCTGGGGAAACAAACCACAGAACCATATTAAGGCAGATATGTATAATATGCCAGATGTATCACTCATTTAATCAAGGTGACCACACTGCACAGAATTAGCAGAATTTAGGACATTGACATTATACAAGTGATTGTGGTATATCCAGGACACAAACTAAACTTCAACAGAGAGCCAAGTGTATTTACCAGCTATTATAAATGAAATAATATAACAAGGTCAAGTTAGCTTTTACTGCCTTTTTCAATCTTGATTTGCTGTTTAGTGATATTTTAAGTTTCTAGTCTAGTAATAGAGTATGTCTAGTGTTGAAGAATATAATACGTTTGCAATTGTTTCTAGATTTTTTCATTTATTATTTTAAAAATTCTCAGAAGTTGGAGATGATGTTCATCTGTTTTTTAAACCAGCTGAACCTGTTGTGGGTGGATAATATTGCTTAAGGTGGCATCATCACATTGTCTGTTATTTTCAACCCTTAGTTCTGAGCTCATGTACTACCTTGGTTCAGCCCTGTAGCTTCACATCTATATCTTCAGAGTTAGCTTTACCTTCAGCTTTAATCAGTTCTTCTATCTTTTACTTTTATCTGATTTTAAAAGCTATTCCTTCATGTCCCTTCAGCTAAAACCTCTTATTATTGCTTCTGCCCATTTTTAATTTCCCAGAAGTAAACATTACTCAAAAAAGAATAAAACAGGAAAAAAAAGAATTTATAAATTCATTTAAGAAAAAGAATTTATAAATTCATTTCCATTTGTTATAGTATATTATAAGATTGAATTTAAAGTACTTTATTATATAATAACGTTCTTACTATAATTTTCTTTCATGTTTTTCAACCAATTATTCAATAAAAAAAATCTAATTAAAAGGTCCTATTTTATGTTCCTTCCTTTCCCTGAAGTTTCTCTAACCTGTACCAGATCTTTTAAATTATTTATATATACATTTGTAAACTTGAATAAATGTCTTATTGCAATAGTATTACTGAAATGTTTGTGTGTCACCATTTCAGTTTACCAGAAAGATGTTAGTGTGGAGTACATGTCTTACATGTCTTAGTTCTCTTTCATATGTGGCACAAATGCCTGAAGTAAGCAATTTATGTTTATTTAACATTGGGATGAAGAAAAGACTATATTTTATTTTTCTGTCACCACTGCCTATCCTTGTGCCTAACATCCATACTGTCAGTAAACATTGAAGATGTGTTAAAAATTGATTTGAAATATTTCCTTACGAAAATTAACCTTTTCCTCTGTACCTTATTTCTTCCACTTACCCAACATAAAATTGAGTCAAGATTGTTCTTTCTGAAGACATTCACAATAAGAAACTCAGTTTTATCTGAAAAATAGGAGATCAGAGTTAGATGTTCTTACATATTATTAGAGGGAACTAATGGTTCACAGCTCAGGCTTTGGTGTCAAAAACCTTCAAGTTATTTCTTAATAAACATGCAACACTGCCAGGTTCCATGGTTCTGAGCAGTCTTTCATGTAGTATCAGATGCTGATCATAGTGATTCTAGCTTTGAGCTCTTAGCAAGGTAGTCTATGTAAAGTATCTAACACAGAATACATTGTCAGAAGGAATATTAATAAGAAATTATAATTTGTATTATTGACAGTAATCATCCTCTTTAGCTAACACCCATTAATGTAAAATCATCTGATATTATAGAAATTTTAGGTGATTTGTCCATAAAGTTCCAACATTTACTCTTCTTTATATATTTAAATATTTTGTCTCATTTAGTAGCTCATTGTGAAATCTTGTGATACAGAAGAAAAGACAACTATAAATTGCAAGATACAAATTCTAACTCATTCAGATTTAACATAAGTGATCTGATTGTTATCAACATATATGACTTAATTTCAGGAAATTATGACTTATTTGAGGCAAGGACAAATTCTTATTGAACATTTCTCAGGATACCTTAGTAAATACATAATGGAATAAATAGCCTTTTTTCTTAACTACAAAAATGAAGAAGTTGAACTATCTTAATATTTTTTCATTGGAGAAAGATTGAGGATTAGAAAACTTAAAATGTGAGTTCTGCAACTGACAGAAATAAAAGACTTGTCATAGTTGTCAAATTTCAAGTCCTTACTTTCTTTATTACCAAAGCTACTATTTGTAGCCATTTCAGGTAATTTCAAAATTGATCATAGACAGTTGAGGCAGAGTACCATTGTGGTTTTACTCTGGCATTCATACATATACTACTTATATAATAATGTTTTTTAATATTGCATGCAATTTTACATAGCTTCCACAGTAGAAGAAAGCCTTCAGATTTTAAAATTGCTTTTTAGCTTTTCTTCCTTGAATATTAATTTCTGAGATCCATCCTTAAGTGGATAGATTAAAATGTTTATAGGTCACCATAACCTTGATTGCTTTTAAGGTGAATTTTTAAAAGTACTGTCATTTTATTTTATGTTACTATAAATATTATATATATATATATTTCTTAATAAGGTAATGAACAGGTTTTACTGACTTGACAACTATGATTAAAATTCCTAGTTACTGCTTTCTGATTTATAAAGTAAATTACTAAGGAGTTACACCAATAAATTTATATATTATATTATATATTTATATACATATATATTATTTATATTATGTCAGGTTTTTTTAGGCATCTCACAATAAGTGATGACCTTTATTGCAAGTATTGCAGTTTACAGTTAACTGCTTCTTGGTTATTTTCTATTGCTGAATTGTGAATTGGAGGATTTTCAGTGACATTCTTTCTTTGATTCTTTTTTTTTTTTTTTCTTTTGTAACTAGTCTTGCAGTAGTTGGGCTAGCCTTGAATTCTATATAGCACAAACTGGCCTCAAACTGAAAGCAATCATGTGCCTCAAACCTCCTAAATGCTGGAAGTACAGGCATGTGCACAACAATAAAGTTCCCATTTTAAAGATTAAGTGTAATATAGGGAGTGTACAAAATAAAACCTTTAAATAGTATAGAAAGAAGTGTTTAATGAAAAATTAACATCTGTTCTACAGTCAGTTACTGTTATCAGTCAGCAGCTGATCAGTTTCTTTGTATTTAGTTCTTACAGTATTGCATTATTTCTACAGGATACCTTTTCAGGGATCTAGGACTAGTTTTTTAAACTATAGTAAGTGTGCATTTACAGCCACTAGTAAAATATTTAATATAAATATTAATAGAGCTTCTTTAATATGTGATTTATAAAGCCATTCTGCATATCATGTGGTTACCTTGCTTTTATAATGAATTTAGTTTTCAAACTTCATAAAGTAATGAACAGGTTTTACTAGCTTGACAACTATGATGAAAATTCCTAGTTATTAAAATTTCTGAGCTATAAAGTGAATTACTAAGAAGTTGTACCACAAACATACTGGTATTAGTGTTTTGTAGTTAAAAATACTGTACTTTGGGCTTGGGGAGATAGCTCACTAGAATAAGTGCTTGCCTGGCAAGGGCAGGGTACTGAGTTCAATTCACAAAAAAAAAAAAAAAAAAAAAATACTGTACTTCATATTAGGAAACAGTAGCTTTCTTGATGATTGCTTTTTCTCTTTTAAGATGAGATCTTACTGTGTTGCACAGACCAGTCTTGCTGGGTTCAAGTGATCCTTATGCCTCAGCTTCCTAATTGGGACTTCCGGTATGTGCTACAATGCCTATTTAGTACTTTTCTAAACTTGTCATCTTTGTATATTAGAACATTTGAAAGATAGAAGATACTTGCTTTTCCTAGATAAGAATTGTGGCAGAATTTACAGAAGTTAATTTCCTTGAAGCTGTATATAACCTCCTTAATTGTCCAAATACAATTTATTTACAAAATGTTACTGTTTAGTTTAGAGATAAATTAACCATAAGTAACATTTTCCTGAAAATATGGCTTTTAATACATTGAAACTTATTTTTTACATTATTATCTGAAAAGATCAGAGGGTTTTTCTTAAAAAGTTGTTGACCTGGAACAAAATTTTTTGGACATATTATTCAGTGGCCATAATAAGGACAAGTTGAATTTGCACTAATGGTGATTGGACAGGATATTATGTTGGCTTCTAGTACTATGGACAACCACAAGGAAAATAACAAGGTAGAAAGTATTAATTATTGAATCTTTGATGTAATTCAGGTATAAAAAATAAGATATGCAAACAGCTGCACTCTCTTAATTTACTGATAAGAGGCATATGGTATAATAATATTTGTAAGTATAATATCATGCATGCACCTTCTATGATACCAAAACATTATGAAAACTGTTTGTATTGTATTAATTTATCAAATCCATCTTGTCAAGGTGTCTTAAAACTGTCTCATTGATATTTGTACTTCAATAAAACAAAAATTAAAAAAAAAATAAGGACAAGTTGAAAATTAAATGGGATGCTTGCCCTTCTCAAAGATTCTCTGTATGATATAGATGGATATTTTAAAAATGAAAAAAATACTAAGAATTTAATGGAAGAAAAAAATATTATGATCATAGAGGTACTAATGTTGGCATAAATGTATAACTTAAAATGTTAGAAAGTTAAAGAATTGATAAAGTATCAATAGATATGTACTTATGAAAATTTTATCTGAAATTAACAGCCAACATCATTCTTAACATTCCATTAAAGTTAAGAATGAAACGATGGGGCCGGGGAGATAGCTCAATAGAATAAGCACTTGCCTGGCAAGTGCAGGGTCTTGAATTAAATCCCCTGCGCTGCAAAAAAAGGAAAAAAAAAAAAAAAAGAATGAAATGATGATTGGTCACAACAGCAGAATATTGGTTGATAAAAGTTTATTGTGTTGAATATACATGTTTTCCACATGTAGGTTGGAGACATAAGAATAGCTAATGAGAAGCCAAAACGTGTGGCGTACAACAGAATATAGTACTCAAGTGGACTTTATGGTTAGGACAGTAATGGCCAGATCAAATAATATGTCAGGAAAATACTCCATACATGAAGATAGGATGTGAATAGAAAATTCACTCACATAAGTAAAAAGAGAAGGTAGCCAGAATGTTTCTCAAAGATATTAATACTTGTTACAAGTCAAAGATAAGGTATTTCGTAGTATGTTAAATTAGTGAAAATTAAAATAAATTCCTGGGACCAGGGAGATGGCTCAGTAGAATAAGTACTTCCCTAAAAATAACCTAAAATTAATAAATGCTCTTTTATATTCGTGGTGGAATTCATATTGCTGAGTACACTTGTTGTAAAGCAATTTAGCAATATATAATAATAGCTTTCGTAATATGTCAAAACATTATTGTATAAGCTTTACTTTTTAGAAAACAAGGTAAGTTTCATTCTGTTTTTCACAAAATATCTATACATCATATGAAGAGCTCAAAAGAGAATAGAAATTTAGAGAAAAATTTAATGATATAATTAACCATATTCCCAGTTTTATTGAGATTAGAATGGTCTGTCTTTTCTGTGTCTGTACTTTTTTGTTATTGTTATAGTACATTTTATAATTGAAGGAAAAAAGTAATTTGTGATCTAATATAAAACATTGAAGAAAAGTAGTAGTTAATGTTTTGAGATTTGGAAAAACAAAGTGCTATATTATGTGTTACAACTAAGGAACTTCATCTCATAATGTATCATATTGGTCATTTGCCAGGCAGATAAATTTCTTGTTTAGTTATTCCAGCTTAATATTTTATATATTTACCTGTTTAAGTCACAGGCCTGTGACTTAATCCTCATAAGGTTTATTCACTGTATTGTGAAATGCATTTGTTTATTTTTCAGTGACTCATTGTCTAGCTCTGGCTCAACTTCATATGGGAAAAACATAAAACTTTTCAGAGAATACAAATAATAGCTGATTTTTAGTATTAAGATTTTATTAATAGTTTCTGATCATTTGGTTCATTTCCCCCTTTAAACATCCAAGATTTATTGTATAATAATAATAATTTATCTATTATTTTATGAAAAGTTCAAAACATTAAGAAAAGTTGGATTTTACAGTAATATACCAACCTCAATTCTACAATTAATATATTTTATTATATACTTGCTTGTTGTTTTTGTTTTGTTTTTTGGTGAACCGGGGATTAAACTCAGGCCCTTGTACTTGCCAGGGAAACACTTTGTCTCCTATCTGTACCTCTCACTCTCTCCACCAGTCTCATTTCTTATACTGATTAAGTTGCAACTATCAGGATATTTTCTCATACATATCATTAGTTAGAAATCAGTATTTTTCTTGGGAGGTAAATCTTAATAACATGTAAAATATAGCCACATCACAAAAAGTTTCATACCCCTTCCCTGCCCAATTTCAACCTCTTTCAGCCTTTTGCCATAAGTACCATTATTAAAATCTTTTTCTTATATGTCACTATTGCTTATTCTAAAAACTCCATATAAATCAAATTATATTGTAGATATTCTTATATAAGGCTTCTTTCATTTAGCAGAAAGCATTTGAGATTCACTTATGAATGACTATATGCAATGTCAGTTTTTTATTTATTTATTTATTTATTATTTACTTTTATTTATTTATTTATTTTTTGTGGAACCAGGGATTGAACTCAGGCCTTTACTCTTGCCAGGGAAGCACTTATTGTACTGAGCCATCTCCCTGGCCCTTGTATTTATTTTTTAACATAGTACTAATTCTGAATTCAGAACATTTTAATGTGAATTTTTTGAGACTCCTATGTATATAATTTGGGTTAGGTTTTTTACTCTCTTCACTGTCAAGATATTCCTTCATTAAAAAAAAAATTGATAGCTTTGCTGGGATAAAATTTAAATGTCTTAAAATGCACCTATTTGTATTTGGGGTTCCATGCATAAGTGTAAGTAAAGAGCAAAATAATAGGAAAAATAATAGGAAATGAATCACTTGTAAAAGGAAAGGTGACCAAAAGGTGGAGGGAGGGAGGAGGGGAAAAGATGATTTAAGATGAAAAAAAAGATTTAAGATGTTTTATGTACATGTAGCAACTGCCCATGAGAAATGTATACTGCAAACACATTCTAACAAAAAAAGAACAATTCACCCATTTAAAGTGTGTGACTCCGTATTTTTTAGTATATTTATATAATGTACAGCTATCACTTGAATCTACTTTCAGAGAGCATAATCATTACCTCAGAAACAAGTCTTTTATCTTGCTGACACCATATGTATCACTATACCTGAGCCCTAGGAAATGCCTAACCTGTTTTGTAGGCTTATAGGTTTACACTCTCTACATTTCAAATAAGTAGCAGTTATACAACATGACTTGTGACTGAAATTTTTATAACATGTATCATTACTATCATGTTTTGTTGATAACATCCCATTATATAGATGAATAATACATTTTAGTTCTCCATTTATCAGTAGACAGACACTTGGTTATTTCTACATTTTTGCCAGTGTGAGTAGTGTTATTGTGAACAATCACGTACAAGACTTTTTATGATTGTATATTTTCATTTGTCCTAAGTACAATTTGTGGGTCCTATAGTAGCCTAAGCCTTTTGAGGAACTGCCAAACTGATTTCCAACTTAACTGTACTTTTACATCCTCACCGTCTTGATGTGAAGACTGTAAATTCCTCGCATTCCTGCCTACGTTTGTATTTTATTGAAGTATACAATTTGATCATTTTTTAGTGTATTTATGAAATTGTGCAACTATTACCACTTTTTTAAAAGATAAATAGATAGATTGATAGATTGATTGCTTTGGTATAGGGTCTCACTACGCATTTCTGACTTCATAGTAATCCTCCTGTCTCAGCCTCCCTAGTGCTGGGATGACAGCCCTGCACCACCACGCTTGGTGTCTGTAGCCCATGCAGCATGGGGCCAGTGCAGCATGTGTTACTAGGGATCAAATGCTGGTCCTTGCGCTTGCCAGCGAGGTGCTTTAATTTCTTTTAATAATGTTTTACAGTTATCATTGTTTTAAGTTTTACATTTTTGTTATTTTTTTCCTGAATAATACATTTAATGAAACTGATATATCATAAAAAATTCATTCTAACACCCAAACTGATAAGAGTATCAGAACAGAAATCAGAAAAAATAAAATACCAAAAATGTTAAAGTTACACTTAAAAATTATTTATAATATGATGAAAACAAGAATTTAATATATCAAAACCTTTAGAGAATTAAGCTCATTTTATTAAGTGTTGGGGCCAGAAGAGACAGCTCAGAGGCATATGCACCTGCCTGGCAAGCACAAGGACCCAACTTCGATCCCCGCCCCATATGCCATGCAGCCCACTATTGGTCCTGGAACTAGTTTTGGTGGCACATGCCTGTAATCCCAGTACTTGGGAAGTTGAGTGAGGAGGATCTCTGCAAGTTCGAGACCAGTTTGGGGGCTACAAAAGTGAGCATAAGCCCAGCTAACTGGTGAACTGCATAGTGAAACCCTGTCAAAAAAGAAGAAAGAAAATTATTTTATTCTTTTGATATTACTGGAAATGAATTGTTTTCTTAGCATTATTTTTGGAATGTTAATTGCTATTGTATAATCTGATTCTGTATAAACAATAGTTTATTTTCTGTACTGGATGGCTTTATATTCATTAGTTTCTTAAAGTACGAATTAGTAGTTGTATTAATCATTATTCTCCTATCTGAATGTTTTGTTTTCCTTGATCTGCTTTTAATATTTTCTGTTCACATTTGGTTTTCAACAGTTTGATTATAATATGCCTAAGTTTCTACTGTCTTTATCCCTATCTCTTATCTCACCTATTATTGACTCCAGTTTCTTTTTTCTCTTCTTTTAGTACCAGGAATCAAACCTTGTACCTGCTAGACAAGCAGTGTGCCACAGAGCTACATATCCCCAGCCCAGCTCTAGTTTCTTTTTTTTTTTTTTCCATTTATTTTTATTTTATTAAAATACAAATGTCAATCAGACAGTTTCAAAACACCTTAACCATACAGAGTCAATGAATTAATACATTGCAAACTGTTTTCATAACGTTTTGGTATTGTACAAGGTGCATACATGATATTATATTTACAGGTTTTTTTATAGCTGAATTATATCAAAGATTCAATAATTATTTACCTAGTGGATGACCATAGCACCAAAAGCCAACATAATATCCTGTCCAACCACCATTAGTGCAGATCTTGCCTATCATAGAATTATGTAGAAGCACAGCGTTATCTATCCCAACTGTACTGTCTATACACACACATGATGATTTTTTCTTTCTACAACTCTTCCTTTGTCTACCACTGTCAAAAGTGGGCACTCCATTGACATTCAACTACCTTAGGTGCTTGAACTCGACACCACAATCCAACACAGTCCAGCATTCTGCAACCATAGGGAGTTATTCAAAGAAATTGTCGACCATATCCATTTACAGCTCAGCTTAATATTATGGGCTCACGATGTATACTTCATTTTTATA
>PVKA01032314.1:0-25418 GCA_004027165.1 Ctenomys sociabilis
TATTTACCTAGTGGATGACCATAGCACTAAAAGCCGACATAATATCCTGTCCCACCACCAATAGTGCAGATCTTGCCTCTCATAGAATTATGTAGAAGCACAGCATTATCTATCCCAACTGTACTGTCTATACACACACAGGATGATTTTTTCTTTCTACAACCCTTCCTTTGTCTACACCTGTCAAAAGTGGGCACTCATTGACATTCAACTACCTTAGGTGCTTGAACTCGACACCACAATCCAACACAGCCCAGCATTCTGCAACCATAGGGAGTTATTCAAAAAAATTGTCGACCATATCCATTTACAGCTCAGAGAAATTGACTAAAAAAGTGACGGAGTCCCTGAGAAGAAACAAACACGCTGACTCTCACCATTGGAACCATGAATCCAAGGGCCTGCCGGGTGGCTCTCCAAGCTCTGCACTGACATGTCCATAACATTAGGTAGATGTAAAATTATTCTTTGACAATAACCTCTCCTTTGAAGCTCCCAACACTACATGAAGCACTCTTCTCTTCCCTTCCTCATCACTAACCTCCAAGCTACTCCCATGAGTTTCCGAAACTTCAGGCACCTGGCTTGGGAACCTCCTTTATGCCTAATAAGGCACATGCAATTCCACTAAGCACTAACTGCTGCTTTCTTACCTAACCTCTAAAACAAAGTGGGCCTCTCTTCCCCTGTAGGACCAAACTTTCCCATCACACAGATGCATTACACAGATTTCTTAGATCTTGAACTCTAAAACTAAACTCCATCTAGATTCTCAAATCATTTGAGCCCTGGCAATGCATGCTGCACCAGCCCAGCCCCAGGCATGCTGAGCCAGCCAAGGACTCCAGGCATGGTGGCACATGGCTGTAATCCCAGCACTTGGGAAGCAGAAATCAGAAGGATCACTACAAGTCTGAGCTGCATAGTGAAACGTTGCACACACACACACACACACACACACACACACACGCGCGCGCGCGCACACACACACAAACTTAGATTCTCAAATCATTCTATTTGTGTCAAGGATTATATCTCAGTCTCAGTCAGCTGTCACATTAGCCACTTTCAGTCACCAGCCCTTTCCATGAAATCATCTCTATCACTCAGCCAGAAAAGAACAGTGAGCAAAGAAAGCTATGGTATGTCCTCCAGTCACAGACCCTCTCTTCTATTACTTTCTTCGCCTGCTCTCTCTGCATGTGATGTCAATTTCTCATTCTTGACTTCTCTCAACCCTCTGGCTTTTCTTCTGTTTTCTCTCCACCTCTCTGACCACCTCTTGTCTGACTCCTATTTCTTGAACACAGATGCCACAACAGTCTCCACTATTCACTTTCTATCTAAATATACTCACCTTTTCAAATCCTAACCAATTACATGACTTGTGACCTGTCAGTAGTTGTCAAATCTGGTTATATGTTAGAATCATTAATGGGGAACTTCTCAAACTACATGAATGCCAGGACCTACCATCCCTGACCAATCCAAAATAGCCAGGCTGATTAAAAAGACTGACCAGTGCTGCTTTATGTAGATAAATCTGTGTGTCCAGTTTTGACATCTCTTTTTACCCCTTGACCATATTTTGTAATTCATTGGACATCTTTTCTGGATCTCACTCATACTTTCACTTGAAAAATCCAAAATTAGGCTACATGAAAATCACTCTATGCATTACATATGCAATGCAAACATTTTTATTTTTGTACTTTTATTAATAGTACCATCTTTCTCATGAGCTAGAATGGAAATAATTTTATTCTTCTCCCATTGTTGCTATCAACACCCATAGCCACTAAGAACTATTGAGTTAAGCATCCTTCTTATAGTCCTGGTACCCTGGTCCTCTCACTCCCATTGTCACCAAGTTGCAGCACTCTTCTGCCACTTCCCAATGGTTCTGTCACATCAACTTCCAATCTGACTTGACCTCTAGTCCCCCAACCTCCAGATCACCCAAAAGATACTCATATCATCTTCATATAAAAGAGCTCTCAAGTGACCCTTGTGCTGAAGGATCACCAGGATCATGAACCAACCATCTACCAAAAGAGATCCCAATGACTCAGTCTGGCATTCAAGGCCTTTCCCGCCATAGTTTACTCTGCTCCAAACTCCAAAACCATTACTCCTGTGAAATTTACTTCATATATATATATATATATATCCTTCCACTCTAAAAGACTAATGCCATATTTGACTAAATGTGTATGTATCAACTTAGTACTGTCTTGATGATACTTTTAATTAGTGAGTGAACTAGGAGATTCAGTATAGCATAATTACTGAGAGATCAGATTTCAGGCCAGAACCAAAGATACTTAGATTCAAATCCCAACTTCTTGTTGTTCTTGTCCTGTGACACTACCTTAAGCAAATAACTTTTCCTAGTAATGGTCCTCATCTTTAAAAGCAGCTGTGAAATAGCTCCTAAAACAGAACCTATATCTACCAACTGACTGGCTAGTTTTAAGACATAGGTGAGACAGTTCATGTAAAAAGGTTATCACTGTTATTCACATAGAATTTCTTGACAAACATGAAATATTTCTTGTGGACACTGGTCACTCAAGGCCTATTAACTCCTGGTAAGCTAAACCTTGTTTCCTAGTTGTTTGCACATAAGACTGATGTAGCTTAGAACTGTGTATGAGGCAGAACTGGGACACCAGAGGTTTCCTAAATTAGTGGAATATTTTCTGCTCATAGCCGATGGTCTGGGGCTGACAGTTACAGTAATGTCTTCTGGAGTCACATAATTACTTGACAGCCAGTGTGCCTTCAGGAACCAATCCAGAAAGCTCAAGCGGGAATCTTTAACTGCTTCCTACTCTGGGATTAACTTTTTTAAACTTGACTCTGCTTTATTCTCCACAACTGACTACTGACCAAAATACTATTGTTATTTCTTCTGAGGAAAATTCCCACCTGAAAAGAAAAAGATTTGTGACCAAAATGACAATTCAGAAGATTTCATGCTACCTACCTGACCTGAAGGCACAGAGATGATCATGGCACTTACCAAAAAAAGAATGGCAAGAAATAGCTGGTCATGGGCTGCTATGAGCATTTGAGGCGCCAAGACCTAGTGCAGCATTTAAACATATACCCCGATTCCTCGACTACAACTTAATTTAATAAAATACACCATAGCTTTGAAATACAGTCCTTCCTATAAGCATGTGCCAGGATTTTTCCTTACACACATTTTCCAGGAATAGTAACCACGCATCTACATGCACCTGCAGACCCTGGGGGAGAAGTGCTAGACCTGACCTCTACTAGGAAGCATAAAGGAATTCAGCTCTCCTTTCTGCTGAGACCTCGATGCTGCTCTGTCTGAATTAGCTGCTCTTTTCCTTTCTTCACCTCTGTGACCTGAGAAGCTCTCAGCATCATATCACCTACCCTTAACCTGACTTCAAGTAGTGAATGATGAACAACAGAAAACCTGTGTGCTGCCCTCCATGGCTCTGACCTTTATGACTCCACGATTATTTTCTATGTGAACAAAGAGTAGCCATAAAATAGACCCAGTAAATTTTTGTGGCAGATTGTCTGGCGCCAACAAATATTTAGTGAGTGCCAAAAGAATAAAGCATTCCTGGTAGCTCAGATACACATCAAAAAAAAAAAAAAAAAAAAAAAAAAAAAAAAAAAAAAAAAAAAAAAAAAAAAAAAAAAAAAAAAAAAAAAAAAAAAAAGAAAGAAAGAAAGAAAAGAAAAAGAAAGAAGAATAATCACCTAGCTCCTGCTCCTAACTCACAGGCACTGGCCATTTCCCTCCTGAGTGTTTCTGCTTACTTGTAACATCACTGGGATCAATGAGAACAACAGAAAAAAGCAGAGGCACACACCTTGATTTAAGATGTGTTTCTATAAGACAAAGCTCACCAAAAAGCCCTTTTACTATAAGTAATCTTCCCCTCAATGGTTCACTCAGGCTTAGAAATGTCTAGAATTTCGTGTGCAGAACAGTTAAGAATAAATTTAATCCTGTAGGGAACTTTCTTCTATCTTGATAAGGATTTGGGAAGCCTAGGCATATGCATTTGTTAAAATTTATCTAATGACACACTAAAGATTTGGATTTCACTGTATGCAAGTTTTACCTCAAAAAAGACACTGAACACAAATATTAAATGTCAGTTAATTATGTGCATACTAAGCAAAGTGTGTGGGGATAAAATATAGTGACACCTACAGATATTTCAAAATTCCTTTCAGATATTTCAAAAATTAAGATGGATGGATGGATGGATGGATGGATGGATGGATGGATGGATGGATGGATGGATGGGGTAACTATATTCAGTCATAGTAGAATGAATCTTAATGTTAGGTTTTTTTATACTGAAAATTTTTATAATAAAAGGTTGGGATCCAGGGAAATCCCATGTAGTAGAACATTTTGATGATTGGCAAATTAGCACTAATCCTTGGACCCCACTTAGTTGCACAAACAAACCTATGGCGAAAAAAAAAATATGATCAGCAGCAAAGAAGGCAATGACAGGAAAGCAACTCATTTTCTAGGAGCATGGAAAACGGACGGCGGAGTGCAGAACATTAACAGACATTAATATCACTCTGCTCACGAAAGCCTGCAACCACTTTCAAAACCACATTTCGGTTGTTGTTTATCCTTTTTAGAATATTTTTACTGTACATAAAAGATCGTTTTGCTTCCCACTTCAGGATATCAAACTGATCCCACTCAACTAGAAAGGACGATTTCGCGGAGGTGGGGGCTTCACCACGGAGCACCTGGGTAGTGAGGAGGGAAGACAACCAGGGGAAGGCAAAGGGGAGGAGGAAGAGAAAGGGGCAAAGACAGGGCAAGAATACGCAAGGCAAAAGAATTTGAAGTTTTGAGGTTAAGCAGAAGCTAAAAAGAGCCAACCAGGTAAAGAAAGCCTGAAACAAAAGAATTCAGTCAAATCCCACGGTGGTGGGTGGCCGCGTGGCATTTGGAGACCAGAAGGGCCGCTGGGTCCATTAGCGGTTGATTCCTCGCTGCTGTGTAAACTACTCAGCTATTCGTTCTCCAAATCCTCACGGAAGGCATTTAAACTCATGAATGTTTTATGTGAACGGGCTTTTAGTGGGCATCGGGCAGGGAGCTCGGCTTTGTTTCTGGGTCAGCGCGGGGCAGAAATCTTGAGGACTTGAGCCTCCCCAGAGGGTTCCGAGCAGGAGGGGTCCGCGCCGAGCTCCGCGGGCTCCGGGGCGCAGATGGAGGAGGAGCGGGGAGGGGCGGGACGTCCGCTCGTTCAAAGGGAGGCAGCCTGGCGGAGAGAAGAATTTCAAAATCACTTTTTCTCACCCATTTTTAACCCAGACAATCCTCATTACCAGGTTTGGAAATTTCGGAAAGTCGTGTTCATTTCTTTTTTTTTTTTTCATGCCTTTTCTCACATGGTAATATTGCCACCTACTGGTATTTGTAAAAAGTACCATGTATGATCATTTTCAACGAGATTCCTTGGAAGTTTTTGGTGGCTAGCTGCAGCAGGCTGTTTGCATCTGAAAGCTTTAAAAGCTTCGCCATCATCCGTCCTTCCTTTGTGTGGGAATACAAATTTGCGTGCAGTGAAGTCCTGCCCCCCCTTTGTTACCTAAAAACAGGCGTACTGAAAACATCTTGTTTTTAAGGACTCAACCACCATTTCACTGCTGAAACCGCCACAGAGCTTTCCACCTTTTTTTTTTCTCCACCCTTCTTAGGTAGAGCTAATCTCCAGGCCTCTTTCAGCCCTACTCCAGCCTGATCAGATTTCTCTGGGAGTACCTACCATTCTACTTACTTTAATACAATGTTTGTCTCCCTTAACTAGCCCATTAGCTTCTGAAAATTCAAGGAGTGCTCGCCTGCTGCATTTACCCTCCCAGCCTCTGGAACAGAACCTACGTGAGGCATGACATTACGCACCTATAATCTGAGCTCCTTCGGAGGTTGAGTTAGGAGGACTGCAAGGCCCTCCTAGCTAATTGATAGGCCCTCCTTCACTAATTCATTATAAAGAAGCAGAAACACCCCAGGTGGCCAGAAAGCCTAGGTTAGAATCAAAGACACGCAAGGAAACAGATCATAAAATGCCAAGGGCCCACCTGAGTGATAGGAAAGACACGAGTCCACAGTAAAAGGAGCTAGGGATGAGCACTCCAGGGCTTTCCCTACCACTTCACAGTAGCTATTCATTATCTTTCTTTTCCATCTTTTTCCCCAAATAATTTCCCCATAATAATCTTTGTTATACTAAATTTTACCCTTTTGCAATTCTCTACTGGGTTTTGGAATGCTGGGAGTAGTGGCAAGGCATGACATAGGCATGGCATGATATGATACGGCCAACTGCCCATCCCTGGATGTTACACAACTAGTATAACCTAATCAAAAACAAGATATTCATAGATTCTATTATCAACTTTTAAAAGGACCAACTAGGAGAGCCCCCCCAACTTGCAAGGCCACCTTCTGTGAATTTTAGTGGCTGCCTGCTATGTGGGAAGGACTCTCTCTGGGAAACCCTGAAGGCATGCAATGAAAGAATGACCTTTGAAGTTGTGGCTGTGAATTTCACCAAGGAGGAGTGGGCTCTGCTGAATCCATCCCAAAAGAAACTACAAAGATGTGAGGAGGGAAACTTTTAGGAACATGGCTGCTTAGAAAGAACTTGGGATAGCCAGAAAGTTGAAGAAGAGTACAAATATTATTGCAGAAATCTAAATTTACCCTCTGCCATATGCTACCCTGCCTTAGAGCCACTGGATTATGGACATAAACCTCTGTAACTGTGAGATGAATAAATCTTTCCTCCTTTTACTTTAGGTATTGGTTATTTTTTCTCACAATGAGAAAAGTAACTAAGACAAGATTTGGTAGCAAAGAAGTGAGGTCGTGGCTGTGACTAGGAGCTTTTGGGATTAGCTCAGGGGAAGAGTTTAGAAAAGTTCTGAGATGCAAACTGAAAAAAGCTGGAATGCCTTAGGCTATTCTGTGTAGGAGCTTCTGGTCAGAGCTCAGAAAACCAGAAATTGAGAGAAATCTTGCTGGTAAAAGGCAGGCTCAACAGGTTTCTGCTGAAAAGGACTGCACTGGCTGTTGGGCTCCAGATGATGTGTTATGGCTTGGCAGAAAGTTTGCATTTTGCTCATGCCCAGAGATGGCCTGAGACTAGTAGGGCAGTGGATTACTTGATCTGTCAGGAGAAATTTCAGAGCAATATAATGTTGAGGTGGTTGGATGGCTACTGTTGAGCACTTTTAGCCAGATTCACATTGAGAATCAAGAGCAAAGAGCCCAGAAGAATGATTTAAAATGTAGTTTGGTAAGCCGGGCATGGTGGCGCATACCTGTAATCCCAGCACTCGGGAGGCTGAGGCAGGAGGATTGTTGTGAGTTCGAGACCAGCCTGAGCTACAAAGTGAGCTTAAGGCCAGCCTGAACTGCATAGTGAGACCCTGTCTCAAAAAGACGAAAAAAAATAAATAAATAAAATGTAGTTTGGCCAGAAACAAAGTTTCAGTAAAACTATGGACTGCAAAGATAAAGCACAGGGGATTGTGATTGCTGAGAAGGAATGAAATAGAAAAGATGGCCTGAGGGCATCATAAGAAGCAGCAGGAATTCACCCTTTGTGGTTTCAAACTTACACAACTGAAAAGACTTTGCTTTAAGAAGATAACCCCACAGTACTGCATTCCCAATGGTCACAGCTACACCATGTTCCAGAATAGCAAAGCATAGATAACTGGGTGCAGAGTGCTCAGGAATCCAGGTACTTGACCCCTATACCCAAGAGACAGGGGAGCTTGGCTATTGGTCCAGCTGACAGCAGACCTTTACATCATCCATGTGGTGCTGATTTTAGGTGCATGCAGACTACAAGAATTGTAGAATCAGGAAGTCTTCTATCCAGATTTTAGAAAGCCATTGTGAAGCAGTGAGGGTAAAGCCAAAGATGCAGTGAAGACCCTAAAAGTTTGGATAAGCCAGGAACATGGATCATCTGTGAAAAACTACAAGGAGGGAGCAAATGGCCCAAGAGAGAAACCATGGGAACTACACATAGCAAAAATGCCATAGGGATGGGGCCACCCAAGCCATCTGTAGTTGACATTTTGCCAGATTACCTCAGATGCTACACATGGAACTCCAGGACTTAATGTTTGCCCTGCTGGATTTTGGACTTGCTTTGGTGCCATTCCTTTGTATTTCCTTGTTTGTAACTTTTGGAATGAACTGTCTGTATTGTACAACTGAATGTTAGAGATGTTTAACTTGTTGTCTTCTACCACCATGAAGAATTGCCCCTCTGTCATGTGCCAGCCCGGATAGACTAAAACCTCTCTGAACTGTGAGCTAAGTAAATCTTCCTCCCTTAATAAATGAATAAATAAGCCAACTAACAGAAAGTATTCAACATAAATAAATTATAATTGAGAATGAGTCAGCACCCCTGAGGTGGAAAGAAACACAACACTTATGTTACTTGAAGTATCCATATTATTTATAAGTTTGTGATCTACTGAAATCCCCAAGGTATTCCAGCCTCTCTCTTGAATCTGATCACCCTGTGAGAGAAGACACATAGCCCTCAACCAAGCCACCTACCTACATTTAAATAAGGAGAAAGTAAATAAATAACAAGAAGGACAAGAGTGCTGTCTGCATCAGGACTCTTTCAGAAGGCATCTGACAGCTCAATTTTACTCGCATGCCTGACAGTGATGGGCTCCACCACCTATTAGTCTGGGTAGATACTTTCACAAACTGGGTGGAAGCTTTTCCTTGTTAAAAGTAAATAAATAAATTATGGGGTTGAGCCCACGGAGCCCAGTAATTTGACATTACCTGCACCTTTTTATTGTATAAGCTCCAAGATACCAACTGATCTATTATGAAATACAAAATGTTTTCTACTAGTCTTATCAAAAAAATGGACATGGTTCTCTGCTCACTCCACTAAAACTAGGTGATAATGCTTGAGATGTGAATGTTAGGTATGTTCTATTGTAATATCTAATCAAAAACAAAAATTTGTTTAATAGATGAAATGTACATTCTTTTGTACTTTGTACAGATTTGTCTCTTTTACATCTTAAGTGCTTTAAGTGCACTTACTATGATAGGAAATATATGTGCCTTCTAGGATTTGTGAAGTGGTCTCATGTAGTAGTCTTAAGGAATGTGTCTTATAAGTTATACAATGTTCACTATACTAACTCCATAACAAAGGGTTTTACTAACTATAATGCTAGAACTTCAATTTGAGAATATGAGTTTGGGTATTGAATTCAGAGGCTGACAACAGTAGCATCTGTTTTATTGAGAGAAACTGATAAAATTGTGCAATATATAATCTTAGCAATAAATAAATAAATAAATAAGATTTTGGTCTCAAAAACTCATCCCCAGGTTTAGACTAAGAACTTTCAGAGTGGTAATGGGCCTTTTTATAAAACAATAGTCACATAGACTATAGTCACTCAGGCACTGGGCATTTTCTATCACCTTCTTTGTGCATAGAAGCCACAATCATCAAAAAAAGATAAAATAAATAAGTCCTAAAGAAACATCTTCACAAAGTGGTTCCGAAAATATAAGGGCCAGCAGAATAGCTCAGGAGACTAAGCACCTGCTTAAGCCAATACAGGACCCATGCTTCCATCCCCTGTACCGCATGCTCTGCCAGCCTTGCTCCCAGGTGTGCCGAGCCAGCCACCAAGTCCAGAAATGGTGGCATATGCCTGTAATCCCAGTGCTGGGGAGGCTGAAAACAGAAGGACCATTATAGTCTGAGTTGTGTAGTGAGACCCTCTACCAAGTATAAAAAAAAAGAAAAGATAACCCACCTATAGTCAGCTCACTTACTTCCATTAGGTCTTGTTAAAATAAGAAATACACCTCAAATTCTAAAATGCTTCAGGGATGCCCTTTTCTCTTTCCTTCCCAGTTAAGTTCTGAGACCTTAATACCTAAACCATTTCTTTCTTCACTTTTCCTTTTTCTCTCTACCAGTTCCTTCCTATAGAACCACACACTGGGTCTTTCCCTGGGAAATAGAGTCCTCCATGAGCCTTATTTCTTTCTGAAGAGCCCTAATTTCTTCTTCCCATCACTGCCAGCCTCAAAAACTTTCCCTGCTGACTCTTCTTATGGCACAATTCCTTGCAATCTTGATTCTCCAGGCTCATATCTTGGTACAACTTTAAAATTATCAACAACCTCCAACTTGCCAAAGTCAGTTACTCCTGCTGCACTTCAGAAGCTTAGGGCAAGAGGAATCACCTCACTTTACTGACATTTACTTCTCTCATTTTTGCACTCTCGGTCTCTTCATATTTTTCTTGAATGGTTCTCAGTTTCTTTCCCCCAGATCCTCTTCCACCTTTACCTTCTAAAATAGAAAGTAGCATATGTATAAAACAGGTTAGTCCTCATCTTGTTCTCATTTGACATGTACTTCCTGAGGGAGCTCATCTGTTATTTTTACCCTTCTTCCTTGATTTAACAAAGACCTATGAAGGGCCAACCATGTGACAGATACTTTTCTGGGAACTGATGATTCAAAAGTGAACAAGATTGACAAAAATCCCCAGTATCATAATCTTGTCTTTTTTTGTTTCAGTACCAGGGATTGGACTCAGACCCTGTGTTTGCCAGGCAAGTGCTTATTCCACTGAACTATCTCCCTGGGCCCTCCAGTATCATAATCTGATAGCTCTGTGTGTGTGTGTGTGTGTGTGTGTGTGTGTGTGTGTGTGTGTGTGTGTGTGGCAGGAAGGATGAGATCAACCTTAGGCAAAAAGACAAAAAGGAGAGAATGGATGAACAAGACAAAATTTGAAGCAAATGGGAAGAGGACTTGATAAGATAAAGGAGCTGATACCAGAGTTTGCTTAGTGAAATAGGTGTATGAAAATTGCATTGTCCTTTAATAGATAATGACAGATACTAAATAAATTGAAAAGCAAATTTTAGAAGTATCAAAATAAACTTGGCAACTAGTCCTTGTCATTAAAAGGTTGTTTGAGTTCAACCTTCCCATGGCTGGCACTCACCAACCCCAGAGTATCTAGCCAGGACACTTGCCTTGAAGCTGCTGCACACACAAGGATCAAGGCTCAAAGAAAGCCACCCATCCTGAGCTGACTCCAATTCACAGCCAGATTTCAGATAGGTCCCTAATACCAGAGGCTTTGTACACCAGGAAGCATCATCAGGTTCTGATCACATTGAGGGAGAAAATCTAGTCATGCAAATGCTGACAGGCAGAGTAGCAACCAACAAAAGGACATCACCATAGCAACTAGAGGACCTTGGGACAAATCAGAGAATCTGTCCATCCTGGATTCCTAGGATCACAGAAAGTACATCACATCCAGATACTGTCCTAAGGAGAGAAGCTAGGACCCTGAACAGTTATTCACACATGCTAAGTCTTACTGAAAGAAAAATTCTTAATTCTTATAAGATGCTAAATTGTAAACCTGAGCTGAGCCTGGTGCCATATGCCTGCAATCCCAGGACTTGGGAGGTGGAGGCAGGAGGATCACTATAAGTTTGAGATTAGATTGGGCTACATGGTGGACTCAAGTGAGACCTTGTATAAATGATTAATAAATAAATAGTAAACTTGGTGGTCAGGGTGTGTAAGGCTCAGAAAAAGCATTAAGATATTTTATAGGGCTGAGGAGTTAACTTAGCAGTCTACATGCCTGCCTGGCAAGTACAAGGTCCTAAGTTTGATCCCCAGTACCACATGCTGTGCCAGCCCTGGAATCCCAGGTACACTGTGCCAGCCACCAACCATGGTTGTGCATGCCTGTTATCCCAGAACTGGGGAGCCTGAGACAGGAGGATCACTATGAGTCTGAACTGCATAGAGAGACTCTGTATCAAAAATGAGAAAAAAGGGGACTGGGGAGATGGCTCAGTGGAATAAGCGCTTCCCTGGAAAGTGCAAGGGCTTGAGTGCAATCCCCAGTTCCAAAAAAAAAAAAAAAAAGTTATTATATACAATCACTGTGATGAATGTAATCACTATACATTGTAAATATGTACTAAAAAAATAAATTAAAAACAATAAACCTGATGTACATCAACTTCCTCAAGTTTGATGTTGTTATTTCTTTGTTCCTCCATGTTCTCCATCCACCAATAACCAGCAGGATTAAGATGTTAAAGGTGTATTAGAACAGGAATAATAACATTGCTGAGTCTCATACTAGCATTTCTAATAGTCTTATGATTTGAAATAAAATTTATCTCTAATCTACAGAGAAATTTTTTCCTAAATCCTCCATCTGAATTAAAATGAATCTCTGATTGTTCTAAAGAATTGGATTAAAAATTTTAGTGTTTCCAAAATGTCACAAGTGTAACCCAAAATTCCATTCAGAATCACTGCTTATATACCTTCACATTACACTGCTAGCTCAAGGCCTCAGTTATCATCTAAAAGATTACAACTCTATCAACTGGATTTCCTGGGAAAGGAAAATGAGAATGGACCCATAGAGTGAACACTAAGTAGGAGGATCTTTGCATTCCATGGTAACACTCACCAGAGAATACCTTTCATGGAAAATGTACCACAATTTCAAGTATAGAGGAGTATTAATCAACATTATCTATCTTCTGTTCCTTGCCAGATGGACAAAGTAGCCATGGTGACAGAGACTGAAGCTACACCTGGACCCCAATAGTACAACTTCCTCTTCCCCAAGGATAAACCAGCTATCATAACTGCAAATGATCCATCCTACCAGTAAAAGACAAAAGGTGAGCCTTTACTATGGGATATTTAGCCATATCCCATATAACATTATCTCAGATCAAGGAACTCTGGATATTAAATCACATAGTACAACATCTGGAAGATTCCAGTTTGATCAGCAATTGTTGTAGGCAACTGAGCTAGACAGAAATATTATAGGCAATGAGACAGGGCCAAGCCCTCACATGCAGCTAGTACGGAAGACAAGATGACTTTGCAACTTTGGGAGAGACAGACACTCCAGTTGAAGGCCAGACCTCAAGACCAAAGATCAAACAAATGCTTATCTCACTAAAGATAAGCATCTGGGATAGAAAAATCGCCTTGAGGAAGCCAGGAAGAATCACTATCCCAACCCCCTACAGGATAAGCCACTGTTCCATATTCATGTCCACTTGCTATATTACTCACTTTCCCATTTGGTCCTGGATTTAATCAATTTTACCTGAGCAACTGTGCTTGTAGTCTTACTGGTTGACTATAGTTTTGTCCCATCATATGCAAGTTCCTATGTTTTCCACCTTAGACCCACCTAACCTCATTGTTTTGCTCTATAAAAACCCCTAGAAGAGGGACTTAGATCCTCCTTCTGTCCCCAATAAATACATTCTGCTCTTAACCTGCACTGTTCCTAAAATTCATTCTTCGGTTTTAGAGAACATGAACTTGTCCCAGGTATCTTTCAGGTTTGAAGCTTTATTCCCTTATACCACAATAAGAGAACATCCTGAAAGCATGGCAGAAAAAAACCTTTTGGAGAGAATATCTTTCTCCATGATGCAATTATAGCCTAAACCAATAACCATTAAATGATGACTATCTATGTGATTGGTAAAATACACATAGGCAGGAAACAAAGGGAAGAAATAGGAATAGCCCCCTTTGGTGTAATTCTCAGAGATTCACTTAAGCAATTTGTGTATCATATCCCTGAAGTGTTAGACTGTTTCAATCTGGTACTCTTGGTTCCACCAAAGGATACAGACTGCTAAGCTTTAAGTTATGACTGCCACCTGGTCACTGCAAGCACCTTTGACTGAGAGATGAGTGGACAATAAAAGGCATCACCACTCAAGCACTGGTCAGTAACCCTGACCATCAAGAAGAGGTAGGACATAGTAAGTCCAGGAAATAATATCTTTACTATCCAGATGATGACACACAAAGGGTACACATAAAAGCACCATACAAATGGACAGCAAATGAACAGATTTGACTGCATGAGGAAAGCGTGGCATTAAGGATCTCAGTGATCCAGCAGACAAGCTTCCTGGACCAGTAAACATAACCTATCATCAGTAGCAGGAGTATTCTTTGTGTCCCCGAGATCAGATATAGTGAGACAGGCTGGAATAAGTCTTATTTACTCTTGTATTTCCAGAAAAAGAAACTACCATGGTTTGGATATAGTGTAAGTGTGCCCCACCATTTATATTTTGGCCATCAGTCACCAATGTGAGAAATGAAGAGGAAAAAAAACACTTAATTTGATTCATATTTACATAAAGTCATTAGGGTGCACCGCCAGTGATTCAACTTCATGATGTCACAATGGGTAAAGAGACGAGACACACAAGTGCTGCCTCATGCCATGTAACACCCTGCACTATCTCAGAATTCTGTCAATAAGAAGGTCTTCATTAGAGACAGCCTCCTTAGCTTTAGCACTCTAGAAGTGTAAAGCCAAAGAACCTCTATATGTTACCTAGGCCCATGCACAACACTGCATAATAGAAAACAGCCTGGGAAGATCCAGCACTCTGAATAAAGTCACATTGGAGGTTTGCATAGCAAATCAGCTAAAAACAGATAATGGGAAGAAAGAGAGGGACATATGTCCTGAAGCCAAAATTAATCTGAAATAAAGGACTTGTAGATAAAACTAAGCATAGGCATAGGACTTTATAAAATGATAATCCAGCCTACAGGATACCACCTGTGGGATCACAGCAAGAAGCACCATTCCCAGGAAGGTTCTCAAAAAACAAAACTGTGTTGCAAATTCAATCCACACAGGATAGGTCTATAATACAAGGCCCCTTAACACTTCTGATTTCCTGCAAATAGAGGACACTGCAGCCTGGCAACAAATTTTACTGTCACACACAGGAATGAGTGACTGCTCCTCACTCAGTGGGGCACAGGATTTTTGTTTTGTTATAGATAATTATAGATAATTAATTTATTTGGAAATATTGCAGGTAGTCAGACAGGGCTGAGGTTTCAAAAGTTTAGTGCACAAGACAAGTGTGGCTTGAGGTGCATTCACCGAAGGTTTGTTTGGTTCATAAATATGTATGTACCAAATATGGGAGCACCAAGTCTTGAAGACAAATTTCAAAGGACATGAAAAATCACATAACCATTAACACAATCTTAATGGGGTCATTTAACACCCCATTGTCTCAAAGAGACAGATAAACTAGACAAAAAATTAGCAAAGAGGTAGCAGAATTGATCCAAACCTTTGAACAAACAGACTTAGACATTTACAGAGTGCTCTACCTAATAACATCTGAATACTCATTCTTTTCAGCTAAACACAGGATGTACTCTAAAATAGGCCACATACTAGTCCACATAACATGCTTAAGCCAATAGAAGGGAACTGAAATTATCCCATGTATATTATCTGACCAAAGTAAAATGAAACTGGAAATAAATAAAATCTGAAAGGTATAATAGACAGAGTAAAAGGAAAAGAAACTGAGCAAAAGTAAGAAACAATTGGGAGCATTCTCCAGTCCTGCCCCGCCACTCCAGGCACAGCACAGCCTGCCTGTGAGTAAGGACATCCACCACCCTTTTGGGAGTCCTGTAGACTCGCAAAAGCCCAGGCTCAGTGAGTGTGTGAGAGAGCTTCTGTGCTCTGCTGCCCCCCACATACCCCTCCACACCCAGTCCAGGCCTGTCATAAAGGCCTGGGGTGAAACTCTGCAGCTGAGGTCACTGCACTGAGACTAGGGTCAAAACCACACAGCTAATCCAGGAGCAGAGCACCTTGTCAAAGGGGCACAAGAGGGTCATCTCCAAGGATAGTAACAGGAAGGAGCTGAGCACAGCATCAAGACCCAAGCCAGGCACAACTACATGAACTAGAACTTGGTAAAACAATACCTAAATTTCATAAGGTGCTAAGGTTAGAACTGCACCAAACCTCTGGACCAGAGGTCAGAGGTCAGAGCTATAAGACATAATAAAAACAAGGAGCCAAATGCAATCTCAGGTCTTGAGCCCACCAATGATAAGTGCACAGGACACTAGCTCAGCTGAAATGAAAGAATTAACAGAATCAGAAACAAAGAAACAACAGCAGAAAGGTATAGAGGAATTCAGACAAGAACTAATGCCTGAAATAAAAAAGAAAATTTTGAATACATAGCATCTGAAGTAATGAATCAAATCCAGAAATGTATGGGGGAAACCCAATGCCTACCCAGAACAAGGGCAGGGAACACTATTCCAGCTGAAATACATGAATTAAGAGTGTCAAAAGCAAAGAAACAACAGCAGAAAATTAAAGAGGAACTCAGAGTAGAAATAATTTCTGAAATAAAGAAATCTTTGAAATCATACCATCTGAAGTAGAGAATCAATTCTGAAAATATATGGAGGAAACCCATTTGGAAAAAAAAACTCTGCAGTAAAAGAATTAATAGCTACCTCTAAAGAAAACATTGACAAAAAAAAAAGAAGAGAATAGAAATATGGCAGATTCCTGGAATGAGCAATACAGGAAAGAAATAGACCACATGAAGCAGAGTCAAAGAGATATAGAAGAACTAAAATCTCAATCACAAGTCTACAAAACCATCTGAGTGAAAGAGAAGACAGAGTTTCAGATCTTGAAGATGCTGGTGCAGCTAGTGAAAAGGTGAGAAAGGATCTCTTAAAAACAACGAGGATGCAGGAAAAAATAATCCATCACCTGCAAGACGATGCCAAGGTGAACAATGTGAGATTAATAGGCATCAATGAGAAAGAAGGAGTCAATACAAATGATATAAAAAGAATATGGGCAGAAGTAATAGCAGAAAACTGCAAATATGAGGGAACAATCCAACATTCAGATAACTGAAGCATACAGAACACCAAATAACTTCAACCCATGTAAAAACACACCGAAACATATAATATTCAAGATCCTAGAAATTCAACACAAAAATAATATACTGAAAGCTGCTAGAGAGAAGAAGCAGATCACATTCAAAGTTAAACCCATCAGAATTACAGCCAAGTACTCTACACAAACCATGAAGGCAAGAAGAGCATGGAGCAGAGTACTTCAAGTCCTCTATGAGAACAAATTCCAGCCCAGACTACTATACCCTACAAAACTCTCAAGTTTGATGGAGAAGTGAAATACTTCCATGACAAAGAACAACTAAAGAATTTCATGATGACAACCCACAAATTTCAAAAACATCTTAACTTATAAACGCTCAGACAAAGGACTGCTCTCTAGAATTTATAAAGAACAAAAATACATTATGGCCCTCAAATTTAAAGACCCAATCCAGAAATAGGCATCTGAGATGAATACACACTTCTCAGAGAACAAAATTAAAGAAGTGAATAAATACATGAAAAAATGCTCCACATCACTTGCTATCCACGAAATGCAAAATAAAACATCACTGAGATACCATCTCACCCCCGAAATAATGACTGTCATAAAAAAATCAACGAACAACAAATGTTGGACAGGTTGTGGGGAAAAAAGAACCCTTCTCCACTGCTGGTGGGAATGTAGACTGGTGCAATCATTATAGAAATCACTGTGGAGACTCCTTAAAAATGGAAATCCCATTCAAGCCAGCTATCCCCCTACTGGGAATTTTCCCAGAGGAACTGAAAACATCATATCATAGAGATATAAGTGTACCTATGTTTATAGTAGCACAATTTGTGATAGCCAAATCTTGGAAACAACCAAGATGCCCATCACATGAGGAATGGTTGAAAAAGATGTGGTATTTCTATACAATGGAGTATTAATCAGCGGTAAAGAATGATAAACTCAAAACCTTCATATTTAAGTGGATACCACTTGAACATATACTTATAAGCAAAATAAACCAGACCCACATGTGCAAATATTGTATAGTCTCCCTCGTATAACTCAAAAGAAGAATTGCAAATAGAAATGTATAACACAATTAAAAGGAAAGCAAGAACTTGAGGATTGGACAATGAGGAGAGGGCAAGGAGAAATGCTGAATAACATGGCAGGGACAAGACCACTCACTTATACACAGTAGATGGGTAAGACCATGATCATGGGAAACATCAGGAGATTTTTGAACTAGCAGTTAAGTGGTAGGATTCTCACCCCCAACTAACTATATATGCTGATACCTGTGAACCAAGCAACTACAATGAATTTAACAAAGTGTAATAGAAGGGTCATGCTTCAAATGCCTTTCTGGTCTTCTAAATATGTACTTCTTGTCATGACACACCAGCTATTACTATACTGCCCTTTCTTAAGGGGTAATAAATGACAAATGAGACAAAAATGTCACAAGACACTCCTGCTACAATGCTACTATGCTGTATATGGATGGATTTCTAAATATCTATGTAAATATATATAAATGTACATTCCTATTTTTTTATTTTTTTCTTCTTCATATTCTGTACAGACTTAGAGATTAATATTTAAATTCTTGATGGAAAATGCATGTTCCACGTTATACCTATGATGTCTGATATTTAGACAAATAGTGTGGGTAAACCAAACTACATGTGTTGCAGGGTAATAATAAGCTTCTCTTCTGGAGGGTTAACAACCTAAGTTTGCAGATCAAAAATTGGAGAAAAAGAACATTTTGTCCCTAGCCTTTCAAGGTCAATGAATACTTAGGACATAGGAGAACCTGTACTATAACATCATGTAACTCAGTAGTGCCCCAAATTTTCTGATCAAGGAGATTATGGGGCCACAGAGGAATGTGATCGATGATATATAGTGTGCCTAAGGAGAGTCACATGGAGAGAAAATGTTCAGGCTTCCACAGAGAGCAAATTGGTAAGCAATGGCTGTGATTCATCCACATGGCTGACATTGACAAGGGATCTACAAAGTATGGTACAGGGTTACAAGATAAACCCTGACCTTATCTGATACAAAAATTACATTTATTTTTATATAGGTCTTGCTTTAACTCAGACTTAACCATCCAGCAGAAAAGTATAAAAATAGAGGTATATAAAGTAAAGTCATATTAATATACTGAGCTGTGAATGGCTCAAATCAACAACTTCTGTGGATAACCCACTTCTGTTGTGGACTGCTGATCTGTATTGTATTGTTTTATTATATATATAATATATATATATAATATTATATATATTATATGTGCGTGTGTGTGTGTAATTCACTATCCATGTTTTGAAAATCTGTAACATATGTATTGCTGTATGTTACCCTGTTTATGTCAGTGTTTCTGTTTTTGCTTTTATTTTTCACTCTTCAACCTAAGATACAAATAAATAAATTTTAAAAAATAAAAATAAAAAAACAATTGGGATCAAAGGAGAAAAGAAAGGGGAAAATATATATATGCACAGGATAACTAAGGTGATTATACTACTAATTTCTATCAGCTTTTTGGAGGTAGAAGTTAATCTTTAAAACTTTTACTTTGATCAACTTTACATGCTTATATCTTGTAATCTGAGCAAATATATTGAAGACAACAATGTGTAATATAACAGACCCTATTGAATACCTATCATCCTGGTTTTCTTTTTAAATTGTGTGTTGTTTCTAATGTTTTACCTATTATTTTCCTACTCTCTTTAAAGAAAATTTTAAAATATAAAAAAAAAAAGGAAAAGAAGTTCACAAGGGAGAGCGCCAAGATGGCACAGGGACAAGCCGCAGAGATAGAACCTACCAGAAAGTTGCCATACAGATGCTGTAATACTGCAACGTGAGGAAAACAAGGAAGGAAGTGTGTACCTTGGACACAGGAAGGATCTCAAGCATGAACTGAAGCCCACAAAGAAACAAAAGGGAGAAACTTCAACAAAGAAGCAGGTAGCTAGGAGAGCCTTCTCTCTGAGACAAGACTCACTGTATGAGAGGAGTCAAACCTGCAGACACATGCTGACTGCTGGCAATCTTAGAGGCCTGCACAGCGAGACAATGCAGTGGTGAAGCACAAGAGATGTGAAGGACTACACTAGCTGGCAATAAGTGCTGATAGCAATTGGCCAAGAGCCATCTTGGAGAGAAGCCAGCTATACTCAACTCAGAGCAGCTGCCGGCTCCACCTAGTGGCTCCTAGCTGGACTCAGGCCTGTGGAAGGTATGCTGACAGCTGCAGGTCAAATGAATCTGCTCTCAGCCAGAAGGTTCAGGCTCTCTGAGATTATCTACTGCCCACCTAAAACCTACTGCTGGCTTACTGGGATAAATTAACATGGATTGGGGCTGTCTCCATACATTGCCTCCCAGTGACACCAGAGACAAACCTGTAAGTGAACTTTTTAAATTTTTTCTCGTGTTTTTTGTTATGAATACTGTTTTTGTTTTTGTTTTTTTTTCCTTCAGTGTTTGATCTTGTTTTTATAGGAATGTGGACCTGGTACCTAGCCTCTTTGTGATTGTAGTTCTGTTCTTTTTTATCTCTGCTTTCTCTCTTTCCTGCCAATTTTCTGTACCAGTTTCCCAAAGTTAGCATGATCCTCCTCTGATTCAGCTTTTCATCTAATCTCTTCTTCCATTTCTCTATCTTCTCCCTAATCCATTTTGCCTGAGGGCAAAATTTACATATTAAAAACTTTTATACTGCATATAAGTTTCTGTTATATAAACAAAAATCTAGTTCATACAGTTAATGGTGGCAAATTAATGGTTAGCTCAGTTTGTCATTTTCTAGATTGTGTTTAATGCTATTATCGTTGATGATGGTACCATTATAACTAAAAATGACATATTGTTCTAAACAGCTCCCTTCTTAGAATTGCAAGACTAAGATTGACTAAGGGTCACAGAAAGTACTATGGCACAGGGCCATTCATTTTGAAGCACAAAAGACCTACAAGAGCAAAGGCAATTAGGAGAACAAAAGCAAGGCAAGAGGCCTTACAATCCCTGACTTGAAATTATACTACAGAGCTACTGTGATAAAAAAAAAAAAAAAAAAAAAAACAGCATGGTACTGGCAGAAAAACAAACACAGAAGATCAATGGAACAGATTAGAAAATGCAAAAACTCTAGACATACTAAAGAACCTTATTTTTGACAAAGGGGCAAAATACAATCTCTGTGGGAAAAAAAAAAAACAGCCACTTTACTAAATGGTGCTAGAAAAACTGGCTCTGAAAGATTAAAATTGGACTAATATCTTTCACCATGCACTAAACTAAGTTCAAAATAGATCAAATATCTAAATATTAAAATGAAACAAATCTGATGAAAGATAGAAAAGGTAAAATTCTTCAAAATATTAGTGTAGGCAAAGACTTCATGAATAAAACCCTGATCACATAGGGATTTGCATAAAGAACCAACAACTGGAATATCATCTTACAAAAAAGGTTTTGCACAGCAAGAGAAACCACCGATAAAGATACAACCCACAATACAGGAAAAAACTGTTTGCCCTTTTCCTCAAACAAAGGCTTACTATTGAGAACACACAAAGAGCACAAATAAATCACAACTCCCAAATCTAAAGGCTCAATCCAAAAATTGGAATCTGAGATGAATACACACTTCTCAGATGAAGAAATGCAAGCAACAAATAAATAAGTGAAAAAATGTCCAGCATCACTGGTCATTCAGACATGCAAATTAAAACAACACTGAGATTCTATCTCACCCCAAAGAGAATGGCTGTCATCAAGACATCAACCAATAACAAATGCTGGCAGGGATGTGAGAAAAAAGAAACCCTTTTCCACTGTTGGTGGGAGGGTGGACTGGTACAGCCACTATGGAAATCAGTGTGGAGATTCCTCGAAACACTGGGATTGGAGGTCCTATTTGGCCCAGATATTCCCTTCTGGTTATCTTACCAGAAGAATTGAAAATATCATTACACAGCAATGTATGTGTATCTGTATTTATAGAAACACAATTTTTGTTAAATAATACAAAACGGTGATAGAAAAAAACAGCATTAGAAATGATAGAAAATTTCACTACACAAATAGGAATTCAACAATGGTTGCTGTATTGCATAATGTTATCTTCAAATTAGTTGTTTAGTTCCCCCTTTTTTCACAACAAAACTGTCTTTTACTTACACTTTTGTGAAGTTAGTAATGCATGACACTAGACTGCTTAGCAACTGATAGCAAACCTTAACCAGACAGGATGTTCATCTCAGGAATGAGCTAACTTGTTTGCTTCAGGCACTGAGTCAAGTCCAACCTACATATATTTGATCGATTTCCTAGCTTCGTGGCTCCTAACATATCCTCCTTTTCCTTTTTGTTTTTTCAGAGATAGGTGTTCCTCTGCAGTTAGAGAAGCTGTATTTTGAGAAATCTTTTAAGGACCTTTTTATACTTGAAACTAGTCTAAAGATTATAGGTACTTTAATTCAGCAAAATGACCCAATATAGTCCAACAGTCCATAATAGTAGTTATCAGCAGAACTGGCAATTGTCAGAAGTTGTATATATGTATACACAAGAGAGTTAGGATAGATATACAGCTACTTTCTCTTAATTCACTGAGAATAAAAGTTTGTACTAACATTGTTTAGACAAAATATCGTGTCTGCATCATGTCCTCTAAATAACTTTGAAGACAACAATATGCAATGTATTAATTACTGTAAACATCCTACTAACCTATTTTAAAAATGTCTCACTATTTTATCTTTTTTTCTCATTAAAATGAATAAAAACTATTAAAAAGTTAAAAAACAAAAGATAGTTTTAAAAAATTGTACTACTAATTCCTATTGGTTATGGGGTTCAATCCCTGGGCCTGATGTGCCTGCCCCACCCCCAGGGTGCACTGAGACTGGGCCTGGTGGTGCACATCTGTAGTCACACCTTTTGGGAGGTTATAAACAGGCAGATCACTATGAGTCCGATCTAGTAGTGAGACCCTGAGCACCCTCTAGACCCTTCCCTAAAAAATACAAAAAAATAAAATAAAATAATAAAATGTATTTATTTGATAAAGGGTATAGCTTCAAAGCTTGGACTCATAGTGATCCCTGAGTTAGGATTCCCAGCAGTGGGTTTACAGGCGTGCACTACCACACCCCATTTCAGTGGCTGGCATGGTGCAGAAACTTTTCAAAAAGATGAGATCCCAGCTGTTGGTTCTTTAAAGTATGTCCTATGCAGTTTTTTATTCATAAACTCTCTACCTACTTACTCTTTCACCATATTTAGTGTTGAAATTTTAATATTTAAATCATTGATCCACCATGACTAATTTTGCACATGGTAATAGGCACAGGTATATTTTAAGCTTTTGGCACATGGAAAGCCAGTTTTCATCACCATTTATTAAAGAGGCAATCTTTCTTCCAGTGAACATGTTTGGCCCCCTTGTCAAAGATAAAGTGACTGAGTGTGTTTGTAGTTGTGACTGCACCTGCTAATCTGTACCACTGATCTTCCAGTCTTTTTCTTTTTTCAGTATCATGCTGGGTTTTTTTTCATTTATTTTTATTTTATTAAAATACAAATGTCAATCAGACAGTATCAAGACACCTTAACCATACACATTCGATGAATTAATACATTGTAAACTATTTTCATAACATTTTGGTATTGTACAGGGTGCATACATGATATTATATTTACAGATATTATTTTAGCAGATATCTCTTATCAGAGAATTAAGAGTGTAGTTGCTTACTTATTTTATTTTTTATACCTGAGTTATATCAAAAATTCAATAATTATTTACCTAGTGGATGACCATAGTACTAAAAGCCGACATAATATCCTGTCCAACCACCATTAGTGCAGATCTTGCCTCTCATAGAATTAGGTAGAAGCACAGCGTTATCTATCCCAACTGTACTGTTTATACACACACATCATGATTTTTTTCTTAATACAACCCTTCCTTTGTCTACACCTGTCAAAAGTGGGCACTCCATTGACATTCAACTACCTTAGGTGCTTGAACTCGACACCACAATCCAACACAGTCCAGCATTCCACAATAATAGTGAGTTATTCAAAGAAATTGTCGACCATATCCATTTACAGCTCAGCTTAATATTATGGGCTCACGATGTACTTCATTTTTATACTTTTCTGCTGGATGGTTAAGACCTAGGTAGATCAAGACTTATATACCAACACAAGAACTTTATATTTCCTATGTGGTCATTAAAGTCCTCTCAGGGTTTATCTTGTAGTCCTGTATATTATTCTGTAGTTCCTTTGTCTGTGTCATCCATGTGGATGAGTCACGGCCAATGCTTGACCAGATTGCTCTCTGTGAGAGCCTGAGAGAAAGTTTTCTCTTCATGTGATTCTCCCCAGGCACACTTTAGAACTTCAATCTCTTTCCTCTGTGGCTCCATAATCTCCTTGTTCAGAAAATTTGGAGCTCACCTGAGTTTCATGATGTTGTAGTACTGGTTCTCCTATGTCCTGAGTCTTCGCTGACCTTGAAAGGCTAGGGCCAAAATGTTGGCTGGCCTTGTGGCTCTTCTATTTCTCCAACTCTGACTTGTGAACTTGGGTTGTTAACCATCCAGAAGAAAAGCTGATTAGTATCCTGCAGCATATGCCATTCACTTTGCCTTATCTGACTCAATTGATTTTACTTGTTGTACGTTGTATTTTACTTTGTATTTCTGCTTTTCGCTTGTTATACTAGGGAGACCATACGATATTTACACATGTGTGTCTGGTTTATTTCACTTATGAGTATATGTTCAAGTGGCATCCACTTCAGTATAAATGCTTCAAACTTATCATTCTTAATAGCTGAGTAATACTCCATTATATAGAAATACCACATCTTCTTCAACCATTCCTCATGCAATGGACATCTTGGTTGTTTCCAAGATTTTGCTATCACACATTGCGCTGTAATAAACATAGGTACACATATATCTCTATGATACAATGTATCCAGATCCTTTGGGAAAATTCCAAATAGGGGGATAGCCAGCTTGAATGGGATTTCTAGTCCTACTCTTTTGAGGAGTCTCCACACTGACCTCCACAATGGATGTACCAGTCTACATTCCCACCAGGAGTGGAGAAGCGTTCCCTTTTCCCCACAACCTCTCCAACATTTGTTCTTGGTTGATTTCCTTATGATAGCCATTCTTTCTGGAGTGAGATGATATCTCAGTGTTGTTTTTATTTGCATTTCACGAATGGCTAGTGATGTGGAGCATTTTTTCATAGATTTGTTCGCTTCTTTAATTTCATCCTCTGAGAAGTGTGTATTCATCTCAGATGCCCATTTCTGAATTGGGTTTTTAAATTTGAGGGCCCTGTTATATCTTAGTTCTTTATATATTCTAGACAGTAGTCCTCTGTCTGATTGCTTATTAGTTAGGATTTTTTCAAAGTTTGTGGGTTGTCTTTTCACTCTGTTGACAATTTCTTTTGACATGCAGAAGCTCTTTAAGAAGAGTTGATCCCATTTGTTGATTCTTTCAAGAGCTTCCCGTGTG
>PVKA01032315.1:0-25419 GCA_004027165.1 Ctenomys sociabilis
GGGTAAAATATTTATAAGCCAAATATGTAACAGAAGTTTCTGCTAGAGACTGACTGCTCTGTCTCTTCTGACTTCAAATGCTAACATATGAACCCTAATATGATGGTGACTTGGGGTGTAATGTGGATACAATTGTGGAGCCATTAGAGTGATATTAATGAATTTATAGAAGAGGAAGAGACATGAGATTTAATTTCCCTGTCTCTTTATTATGAAGCTACAGTGAGAAAGTAGATGTAATCAAGAAGTAGAGTTGCAACAGACAATGTATCTGCTAGTACCTTCATCTTGAACTTTTCAAACTCCATAATACTGAGAGAAAAGCAATTATTCTTTAAGCCATCTGGTCTATAACATTTTTGTTACATCAGCCCAATTCTAGAGCATGATATCTAAAATATAGGGAAAATTCCTAAGACTTAGTAATAGCAAAACAAAAATTCCATAAGCAAGAAGCATGGACAAATATTTCACTAGAAAATCACATCCATGAAAAGATTTCCAATACTGGTAGTCATTAAGAAAATGCAAGCAATAAACACTATGAGTTATAAAAATGGGCAAATTGAACAATTTAAATTATGGCAAGAATGTAATAAACTGGATCACTCATATATTGCTGATGAATAATTAAAATGATATAGTAACTCGAGGGCAGGTGTGGTGGCCAAGGCAGGAAGGTAGTTATGAGTAAAAGTGCAGCCTGGGCTATATTGCAATAGTCTGTCTCAAGAAATAGAATACTACTCTAGAAAATATTCATCGATCTGCACCCAATCCATATTAATATATTCATAACTGGATTGGATTACTGGCAATTCTTTTGAATCTTAAATCTTGCTTACCACTCCCATTTGAGATTTTTCTCCCACTTCTCACCACAACCAGTATTATAATTTTCTGAGTTTTTTCCTTTATATTTATCACTACCTGTTGTAGTATATGTGTATATGTGTACACCCTTGTGTGGAATTGGTGCATGCATGGAACGCACTTTAATACTTCTTTTTCATCATCTTTTCCTCCCCTACTAAAGGAAAAACTGCCTATAGAGAAAATATATCTGATTTGTCAGATTTCTCAAGATCTAATATACCGTCTGACAGAGTAGGAACTCAGGGAACATTTGTTATGCCTCTCAACTAAATGCTTTCAATACCCCCAATATCCTCTGACTCTCAGAAGCTGGAGGGCTGAAAAGTCACTTTATGGATGTACATGGGTGGAAAACAAAATCTTGTTCAAACCATAAAAGTGCTTGGATCACTGTGCTGCAGCCAAATTGGCTGCTTCTTAAGGTTTGTTAGATATGGGAAGGTAGAACTACTTACAGGCTTCTGAAAATAAGGAATTGAGATTGAATCTTTTGTACATAAAGCTCTCTCACCCAGCTGACAATCATGATGAGCTGGCCAATGTTTTGCTCTGTGTTTGGATTTATATTTCATCATTTGAGAATCACTTTGCTATGCAGCACTTTATTTATTATTTATTTATTCTACGAATTTTAGAACCATGTCTTCTACTTTAAAAGCTTGGCAGCTGAAGTCCAATAAAATATATCATTAATTAAAGACATTTAAAATGATGGGCAGAAATCATAATAAAGAAGAAAAACAAATGAAGCGGAAAAAGCTACCTCATCTACTGTACATTTTTGCCCAAGAGGTAATAAACTGGTGCCAGTATTCCTTGGCACACAGGCATATTTTTTTTAAAAAATCATTTGTCTTATACATTGTCTCTTTATTTACTTAATTGCTTTATATATATATATATATATATATATATTTACTAATTTTAATGAGAAAGAAATGGCAATGAGACTATTTCAAAATAGTACATAAAGTTACAATAATTACTATATTGCATGTTATTGTCTTCATAGTAGTTATCACAGTAAAAGATGCATATATGATCTCTTGTATAAACAATATTAGTACAAAATTTTCTTCTCATTGAACTAAGAGAAAGTAACTGTGTATCTATGCTTACTATTTTGTATATACATATATATTTTTCACTACAAAATGGTCTTTCATTTATATCCAGTTTTTAAAATTTGCTTTTATAAGACATGGGTGTTCCATTGCTGTTAGAGAAGCTGTATATGGAGAAGTATTTAAAGGACCTTTGCATACTTGATGCCACGTCAAATGTTGTAGGTACTTGAATTCAGCAAAATATCCCAATATAATCCAATAGTCTATAATAGTTGGGGTTTATCAGTAGAATTGGCAATTGCCCAAGGTTGTTGACTTGAGTCTTTCACAACTGAGCATATTAATATGGCATAACTTTTCACACCTTGTGGTTATACTTTTCTGCTGATGGTTAGGACGAAGATATTGCAAGACCTATATATCTAAAACTGTAACTTTTGTTTCTGACAAGGTCAGTCAACTCTCCTCAGGATTTACTTTAAAACCATGTAGAACAGCTTATAGAACTTTTCTCAGTGTCAGCCACCTGGGTGAGACATGCCCATTGCTTTACCAATTTGCTCTCTCTGCATGATTGAGAGATTAATTCCTTTCTATTGACTCTCCTTAGGTACAGTATACATCATCAATCACTTTCCTCTGTGGCTCCATAATCTCCTTGAACTGAAAATTTGGGACACCACTGAGTTACAGCATATCACAGCCCAGGTCCTCTTATATCCTGAGTCCTCAATGATCTTAAAGGGCTACAGCCAAAATGTTGGCTATCCTTGTAGCCCTTCTTTTTCTCTGATATTTGATCTGCAAGTTTCAGTTGTTAACTATTCAGAAGAGAAACTTAATAATATTATTACCCTGTAACAGAGGCAGTTGATCTTCCATCTGTCTAAGTAACATGGAACAGGTGTTTCCCAACAACCATGGATATTCTAAACTTTAAATCCCTATAGAATGAAAAGAAAAAGAAAAAAAAAAAAACAATTACAGATTTTTACACAGAAATTTAGAAACCAAACCATGCTTAACAAGGTAGACTGAACGTCCTACGACGTTTTTCTTTTCTACTTTTTTCTTTTAATACATTTTTTTTTTAAAAAAAACCTTTTACTTATCTTTTCTGTTAAGTAAACACCAGCAAGTACAGCAAACCAGATTTGTTTAAAAGAAAGTATCCCAGCAATTTCTTGTTTTCAATCTGGATTCAGTGTGTTACTTACATTATAATCAACTGTAAGTCTAGAAAAGGCACAGGAATAACACTTCTGTTTTCTAAAGGGAAAAAGTATGTGTAATGACAGAAGGAAAACATTTCAATATTCTTCAGATGAATAATTACCTTTTTTGGCAGAACCGGTGATTGAGCTCAAGCCCTTCTGCTTGCCAGAAATTCTTTTTCCACTGAGCCATCTCCCCCGCCCCTAGGAGAATAATCACTAAATTTTGAGAATAAGTTTTTTTCTCAAAAATCATACTGTAAACATTCTGAAGTTAAAGAAGTGCATATCTAAACTCATCTGGGTAATTAATAGAGAAGCTCAGCTTCAGTTGCCCAATCTTCACACTCTAGCAAGGAGCAGGACAAACCATAACTGAGTGTCACTATCATATGAGCTGCAGTCAAGGCCTCTTGCATCTGGCAGAGCTCACTACTTTCTAGTATGACACTAGCACATATAACTTTTAGTCCTTATAAAATTACTGAATTTGTTCCATTCCCTTGTTATATCCACTCATGAAAAAAATACTGAAACACAATAATTTTCTTAGGGTCATAAAGTTGGTAAACTATTGCACAAGATACTGCCTGCTCTGCAAGAGTTGCATTCATAGACCACGGAGTTGAATCAAACCATTTCTGCTCTCTTGAGCACTTAAGGTAATTTTTCTGTCTCTCAGCCTTTATGAGACTGAGCCTTTGTTCTAAAAGGAGGCAGGTACAAATATCATAGTTCTATTAAAAGAACTGTTTCATCCTGGAATTCCAAGTCAAATCACTTCAAACAAATATGTGTTTACAGAATTATAGAGGCAGTGAAAGTATAACACAAAATTTAACTTTCTCAAGACATTAAAGAAATATGCCAAGGCAGAGTTTGCCAGCTTAGATAAGGAGGATGAGACAGGGGAAATTTTGATACTGCTTTGAAGAAACTTGAATTTAGCTATCACAAACTTGGATAATCTTGGAAACAGTCTGAAGTCCCATCAACTGATGAATAGATAAAGAACATGTGTGTTTTTTCATAAAATAGAGAACTACTCTACTGTAAACAAGGGTAAACTTCGACATTTCTAGGTAAATGGTTATACCTCAAGACCATACTCTACAATGAAATAAATTGGACATGCGTATTCAAATATGACATAGTTTCTGTGATGTGAAAGAAGGAAGAGGAGAAAGAAATCAAAATGTAGACTAGATATTTTGGGATAGGAAGAAAAAGTTCAAATTGGAGGTGGGATTAGGAAGGAGAGAGGAAGAAAGGAAGGTAAATGGAAAAAGTGAAAAAAGAAAGAGTGGCCAGGGAGATGGCTCAGAGGAATAAGTGCTTCCCTGGCAAGTGCAAGGGCCTGAGTTCAATTCCCAGTTTTGTCAAGAAAGGAAAGAAAGAAAGAGAGAGAGAGAGAGAGAGAGAGAGAGAGAGAGAGAGAGAGAGAGAGAGAGAGAGAGGAGGAAACAAAACTTTTGTAAATGAAGACTGGAAAAGAGGCTAAAAAGAGGACAGGAAATGAAAAAAATGGATGAATAGTACATGTGCAGGTAAAAATTCTCTATGATGAATGTGATCATGTGTATACATAAAACATACCAATAACCTTTAATTAATTTAAAATAAAAAGCATTTACTTGAGAGTATAGTAATAATCAATATTATCATAGAAGCATTACACATTTAGAAAATGAAAAGGATAGGTATTTCAAGCAAGATTTTAGTTTTACATATTGCTATCTTCACTGCAGTTTCTTAGTTCACAGGAATCAGGATATATGGTTAGTCAAGGGGAAAATTCAATCAATTAACTGCTATTTTCAAAAACCTGATGGAGATTCATAGGATGATCTTGCCTCAGCTATCTTGTTTATATAAATGTATGGTTTTATGCCTGCCATATTTCCACACTTTTGTATTTTGTCTCTCTTCATTGTTTTATCCTTAAGTTTCTCTCTTTCTTTTCTTTTTCTTTCTTTCTGTTTTAATGTTTAGATCTTTAATCCATTTTTACTTTAACTTAGTGCCTGGTGATAGAGCTGGGTCAAGTTTTAGTTTTCAGCATGTAGAAAGCCATGTTTTCCAGCATCATTTGTTAAAGAGGCTATCTTTCTTCCAGTGAGCTTGTGTAGCCCCTTTGTCGAAGATAAGATGGCTGAGTGTTTTCGTAGATGTCTCTATATCTTCTAATCTATTCCACTGATCCTCAGGTCTATTTTGATGCCAATACCTTGTTGATTTTATCACAATGGCTTTGTAGTATAATTTCAAATCAGGAATTGTGATGCCTCCTGCCTTGTCTTTATTGGCCAAGATTGCCTTTGCTATTCTAGGCCGTTTGTGGTTCCAAATAAATTTTAGGAATGATTTATCTAGGTCTTGGAGGTATGTTGGTGGCAGTTTGATAGGGATTGCATTTAATCTGTACAGCAATTTTGGGAGTATGGCCATCTTCACGATGTTGGATCTTCCTATCCAGGAGCATGGAATATCTTTCCATTTTCTGAAATCCTCTATAATCTCTTTTCTTCGGGTGTTGTAATTTCCGTGAAAAGATCTTTGACTTCCTTGGTTAAGTGAATCCCAAGGTATTTCATTTTCCGCAGTGCTATTGTAAAAGCTGTTGTTTCTATTGTTTCCCTTTCAGTGTGCTTGTTATGTGTGTAGAGGAATGCTATTGATTTTTGAGTACTGATTTTGTATTCAGCTATGCTACTGAATTTCCCTATCAGTTTTAGTAGTTTCTTGGTGGAATTTTTGGGGTCTTCCAAGTAAAGTATCATGTCATCTGCAAATAGTGGTAATTTAACTTCTTTTACCCGTTTTTATTCCCTTGATTTCTCCCTCTTTTCTAATGGCTGTTGCTAAGGATTCCAAGACTATATTGAATAGGAAGGGTGATAGAGGACATCCTTGTCTTGTACCTGATTTAAGAGTAGAAGATTTGAGTTTTTCCCCATTTAGGATTATATGAGCTTTTGGGTTGTCATAGATGGCTTTTATCAAGTTAAGATAGAGTCCATCTATTCCAATTTTCTGTAAGACCTTGAAGATGAATAAGTGTTGGACTTTGTCAAAGGCTTTGTCTGCATCAATTGAGATGATCATGTGGTTTTTACATTTCATTCTATTAATATAGTGTATTACATTTATAGATTTTTGAATATTGAACCATCCTTGCATCCCTGGGATGAATCCTACCTGGTCATGGTGTATGATCTTCTTGATGATTTGCTGTATTCTATTTGCCAGGATTTTGTTGAGTATTTTTGCATCTATGGTCATGAGTGAGTTTGGCCTGTAGTTCTCCTTTTCGGTTGTGTCTTTCCCTGGTTTTGGAATCAGGATTATACTTGCCTCCAGAAATGATTTTTGGAGGACTGTTTCCTTTTCAACTTCATGGAAGAGTTTGTGGAGTGTTTGGATTATATCTTGTATAAATTTCTTGTAGAATTCAGCTGTGAATCCATCAGGACCTTGACTTTTCTTTGTCGGTAGGCTTTTTATTACGTTTCGTACTTCGTTGGCTGTTATTGGCTTATTGAGAGTTGTTATATCTTCTTGATTTAGTTTTGGTAATTTGTACCTTTTCAGGAATCTGTCCATTTCTTCAGTGTCTTCTATTCTGTGAGCATAAAGTTTCTCGAAGTAAGTATTGATAATCTTCTGAATTTGCACTGGGTCTGTGGTGATTTCACCCTTTTCATTCCTTATTGCTTGTACTTGAATTTTCTTTTGCCTCTTTTTGATGAGGTTGGCAAGAGGCTTATCAACTTTATTTAGTTTTTCAAAGAGCCAACTTTTTGATTTGTGGATTCTTTGAACTGTTTTCTTCATCTTTCTTTCTCTCTTTTTCTTTTCTTTCTTTTTTCTTTCTTTCTTTCTTTCTTTCTTTCTTTCTTTCTTTCTTTCTTTCTTTCTTTCTTTCTTTCTTTCTTTCCTTCTTTCAGAAGGTTGTACAGGGTGTTCAGGGTACTACTATTAGATTGTACTCATAGTGATCCACCTGATTATAGCCTCACAAGAACCAGATTTGCAAGCACGCACTACCACTCCCAGTGTGCCCCAGGAGTAGGACAGAAAGGGCTGGCACAGCATGCCTGAGGAGCAAAGCCCAGATCCCTGGGCCAGTTTCCAGTCACTTTAATCTGCTGAGCTATTTGGCCAGCTTTTCTCACTTTCCATTTAACTATGTTATAGATTTCAATTTTTATACTTTTCTTTCTTACAGTAGGGAGATAATATGATATTTACACACGTGTGCCTGGATTACTTTATATCTTCAAATTGCACTCACTTTTATATGAAGGATTCAAGTTTATTATTTCATACAGCTGAGTAATACTACACTGTATAAAAATAACACACATTTTTCATTCATTCCTCAGGTAATGGGCATCTTGGTTGTGCCAAGATTTGGTTATCACAAATTGTGCTGCTATAAACCTAGGGAAACATATATGACTATATGATGTTTTTAATTCTTTTGGGAAAATTCTCAGAAGCGAAAAAGCTGGATTGCATGGGATTTCCAGTCCCAGGTTTTTGAGGAGTCTTCAAACTGACTTCCATAAAGATTGCACCAATCTACATTCCTACCAGCAGTGTAGAATCATTCCTTTTTCCCCACATCCTCTCCAACATTTGTTGTTGGTTGATTTCTTTATGATAGCCATTCTTTCTAGGATGAGCTGATATCTCAGTGTTGTCTTAATTTGCATTTCACAGATGGCAAGTGATGTGAAGCATTTTTCATATATTTACTCGCTTCTTTACTTTCGTCTTCTGAGAAGTGTGTTCAACACCGATGCCCATTTTTGGATTGGATCTGTAAATATTAGGGACCTAGTTTCAATTTCTTTGATAAAATAAATTAGTATTATCATGATAACTTATCATTTCTTTTTTTCCTGCGGAGATTATTTCTGATCTGATTTCCTCTATAGTTTTCTGTTTTACTTCAGAGGGTATTATTTCAGACATTTCAAGTTTGTGACTTCCTGTTTCTTCTATGCTAGTGTCTCCTGAATTTGTTCTGGGTGGGCTTGAGGTTTAAGAATGCATTTTGCTCTTTCACTTTGTCATTGTTCTATGATTGTGTCTCCTGACCTTGTTCTGGGTGGGATGAAAGCTTGAGAATGCATTTTGTTCACTCACTTTGTCATTTTATAATTCAGAGAACATTGTTTATTTTGATTTCTATTTTTTGTGATAGTTTGGGAGTAGTTAGCTATATCATTAACACCAGAGGCTCTCTGCATAGATTTTTTTCATTTTTTTAAATATTAAGATTATTGAGAGAGAAGTAACAATGAGACAGTTTCAGAACAGGTTAGTAGGCTACTTATAATAATTAATACATTGTATATTGTTGTCTTCGTAGTAGTTAATCATAGTACAAGATGCATACATGATCTCTGTCTAAACACTATTAGTTCAAACATTTCTTCTCATTGTACTAAGAAAAGAAAGCTATATATCTATGTTAACTATTTTGTTTATATATAATTTTTCACTAAAAAATGGTCCTTCACTTATATTCTCCTTTTTTGTTTACTTTTATCAGAGATGGGAATTCCATTGCCATTAATATACTGTAGGTGCATGAATTCAGCAAGGCAATCCAATATATTCCAGTAGTGTATAGTAGACATGGGTTATCCTGATCACTGGCAATGGCAGAAGTCGACTTCAGCCATTTACATTTCAGCATATTAATATGGTTTTACTTTTTATACCTCATTTTTATATTTTTCTGTTGGATGGTTAAGACCAAGATAAAGCAAGACATATACAAGAAAAAGTGTAAATTTTGTTTCTGACAAGGTCAGTCAAATGCCCTCAGGATTTATCCTGAAATCATGTAGCAAATTTTATAGATTCTTTGTCAGTGTCAGCCATGTGGATGAATCACAGCCACTGGTTGGCCAATTTGTTCTGTGTGAAAGCCAGAGAGAATATTTTCTCTCCATGTGACTCTCCTTAGGCACTTTACATCATTAATCACTTTCTTCCATGGCCCCATAATGTCCTTGATCAGAAAATTTGAGACACTGGGTTATAGGATGTTACAGTACAGGTTCTGTTATATCCTGAGTCCTCCCTGACCTTGAAGGGCTAGGGCCACAATATTTGCTATCCTAGTAGCCCTTCTTTTTCTCTAATTTTTAGGTCTGCAATCTTAGGTTGTTAAACCTCAAGAAGAGAAGCTTAATAATATTATTACCTTAAAACATAGGCTATTAAGCTTAACATCATTGTTTATCTGAATATCATATGCCTTAGACATAACATGGATCAGTTATATTTCCATCAATCATTACTATGATAAACTTTAAATCTGTACAGAATATGAAAAAAATTAAAAAATGAAAGATGAAAAAAATAATAGCAAAATATAGAAATAAACAATTAAAAATTTTACACAGAAATTTAGAAATCTAACCATATATAATTGTTAGCAGGACAATCTGATGACAGTTTTTCTTCCCTTGTTTTCATTTATTACAATTTTTTCTTTTAAACAAACATTTACTTGAGAGAGAGTATAGCAGTAATTGATATGACATTAGAAGAAGCATGCTTCTAGAAGACCAGTATGACAGGCATTGCAAGCATGGCCCTAGTGTTACACATTGCTATCTTCAGGTCAGTTGCTTAGTTCACAGGAATCAGGATATATAGTTAGTCAAGATGACAATCGAACCAATTAACTACTGATTTAAAAAACCAGATGGAGATTTTCAGGACCGTTGCCTTAATCATCTTGTATATATAAATATGTGGTTTTGCCCCTGCCATGTTTCATAGCTTTTCTCCTTACCTCTCTTCATTGTTTAATAGCTAAGGTATACCTTTCATTTACTTGTGTTATACCTTTCAATATTTATTTCTTCTTTTCAGTTTTTTCAATAGGGTTACTATACGACATTTACAAATATAAGTCTGGTTTATGTCACTTATGAGTTATCTTCAAGTAGCATCCACTTATATATGAAGGCTTCAAGTTTATCATTCTTTATAGCTGAATAATACTCCATTGTATAAAAATACCACATCTTTTTCATCCATTCCTCAGGAGATGGGTATTTTGATTGCTTACATGATTTGGCTATCACAAATTCAGCTGCTATAAACATAGTTTCACATATATCGTTATGATATGATGTTTTAGTTCTTTTTTGGTGAAGTTTATAAGTTTAGTGCAGTTAAGTGCAAACTCAAGGAAATCTTGAGAACTGACATGATTCAGAATTTTGCTCAAAAAATGAAATAATTAAGGAAAAATACATATTAGTACCTTATATTGCCACACTTATAGAAGATGGCACAACAACAAGAAAACAGAATGGAAATGTGGCTCACCATATATATGACATAGTAGGCCAGTCATTTATAAAGTCAAAATCACTGAACAAAGAGTGATAGAGACAAAGGTTTCATATAATTTAATATTAAACTAGCTCTGTATTTTACAAATCACATATGTAACCAAACAAACGTAGCATTTCACCAAGTAAAAATGAAATGTGGATTTAAACATGTAAATCACACATTTAATTGTTTCAGGGAGATACATTGCAGAATACAAAGGAATTAAAAGGAAAACCTAAATAATTTATATATAATATTAAGATAAAACTAAAATTACAAAACCATATACTCAACTTAATAGATTGAGTATATCTAAAGGTGCCATAAGATATTAAAATGAAATCATCCAGTAAGAAAAATTATATCACATAAAATGGACATTGAGTGATTAAGATATATATAGAAAATACAATTAAATAATTTTTATGTAAAACATGATATAAGATATTTCCAGGCATTTCACACATCAAGATAAGAAGAAGCTCTCAGTTTATCTGGTAAAATTTTCAGTACGGGGATAGCTGGTTTGAATGGAATTTCTAGTCCTCATTTTTTAAGGAGTTTCCCCAATGATTTCCATAATGGTTTTACTAGTCTACATTCCCGCCAGCAATGGAAGTTTCCTTTATTTCCACAGCCTTGACAACATTTGTTGTTGGTGGATTTCTTTAAGAACAATTCTTTCTGGGGTGATATGGTATCTCAGTGTTGTTTTAATTTGCATTTCATGCATGGCTAGTGATATGGAGCATTTTTGCCTGTATTTATTTGCTTCTTGTATTTCTTCCTCTAAGAAGTTTGTGTTCATCTTGGATGTCCATTTCTGGTTTTGGTCTTTACATTTTGGGACACTAATGTTTTTTAGTCCTTTATAAATTCTACATAGAAAGACTTTGTCTGAGCGCTTATTAGTTAAGATATTTTTCTAGATCAGTGGGTTCTCTTTTCAGTCCATTGGTAATTTCTTTTGAAATGCAAAAACTTCTCAATCAGAGAAGGTCCTAGTTGTTAATTCTTTCAAGTATTACTGATGTAGTTTGATTTTTGTTCATGAATTGTTTGCATACCTCTGTGTCTTCAAGAGTTTCTCCTGCTATCTCTTCCAGGAGATTGAATGTTTCTGTTTTAATGTTTATATCTTTAATCCATTCTGATTTTGGTGTGGTGCATAGTGGTAGATATAGGTCAAGTTTTAGTTTACTGCTTGTAGAGAGCCAGTTTCCCAGCACCATTTGTTAAAGAATGAGCTTTCTTCCAGGAAGCGTATTTGATCCCTTTTCAAAGATCAGTTGACTGTGTTTGTAGCTGCATCTGCATCTTCTAGTCTCTTTCATTGATACTCAGGACTATATTTTTACCAATATTATGCTGATTTTATTACAGTAGCTTTGTAGCACGATTTCAAGTCAGGAATTATGATGCCTCCTGTCTTGTCTTTGTTGCCCAGGATTGTCTTTGCTATTCTAGTTCTTTTCTAGTTCCAAAAAACTTTTAGGAATAATCTCCCTATTTGTATGGTAGATTGTTGGCATTTTCATAGGGATTGCATTAAATCTGTATAACAATTTTGGGAATATGGTCGTCTTCACAATGTTTGATTTTCATATACAGGAGCAGGGAATCTCTTTCCATTTTCTGAAATCCTCTATGAATCTTTTTTAGAGTATTTTAATTTTCATTGAATATATATTTGATCCCTTTAGTTAGGTTAATTCCTAAGTATTACATTTTCCACATTGTTGTTATAACAAATATTGTTTCTCTAATTGTCCTCGTGTGTTTGTCATCTGTGTTGAGGAATGCTATTGACTTTTGGGTACTGACTATGTATCCTGCTATGGTACTGAATATGTGTATTAATTCTAATAGCTTCTTGGTAGAGTCTTTTGGGTTTTCCAAGTAAAGTATCAGGCCATCTGCAAATAATGATAGTTTAAATTCTTCTTTACCTATTCTCATTCCTTTTATTTCTCTTTCTTGTCTGATGGCTCTAGCTAATGATACCAGAAGTATATGGAATTAAAGCATTGATAGAGGATGTCCTTGTCTTATACTGGATATACTGGATCTTTTTTTGTTTGTTTGTTTTTAGACTGAAATCAGGCCTTTGCGCTTGCCAGGGAAGCACTTATTCTACTGAGTCATCTCACCACCACCCTAGTACCAGATTTGAAACTAAAAGATTTCTGTTTTCTCAAATTTAAAATTATGTTACCCATTGGTAACATAATTGTGATAGATGGCTCTTATCAGTCTGGGGTAAATACCATCTATTCCAGTTTTCTGTAGGAGTTTGTTCATGAATGAGTGTTGGACATTGTGAAAAGTTTTTTGTGTCTCAATTGAGATGGTTGTGTGTTCTTTTGATTTGGTTCTACTGATATAGTTTATTACATGTATAGATTTGGATAAGTTGTACCATCCTTTTTTTCCCTGGGATGAATCTTACCTGGTCATGGCATATAATCTTCTTGATGATTTGATGCACTCTACTTGCTAGGATATTACTGAAAATTTTTGTATCTATTGATTTAGTTATCAGTGTAATACTTGTCTCAAAGAATGGTTTCGGGAGGATTGCTTATTTCTTTTTTTTTTTCATTTATTTTTATTTTATTAAAATACAAATGTCAATCAGACAGTTTCAAGACACCTTAACCATACACATTCGATGAATTAATACATTGCAAACTATTTTCATAACGTTTTGGTATTGTACAAGGTGCACACATGATATTATATTTACAGATATTATTTTAGCAGATATCTCTTATCAGTGAATTAAGAGTGTAGTTGCTTACTTATCTTACTTTTTTATACCTGAATTATATAAAACATTGAATAATTATTTACCTAGTGGATGACCATAGTACATCTTGTCCAACCACCATTAGTGCAGATCTTGCCTCTCATAGAATTATGTAGAAGCACAGCGTTATCTATCCCAACTGTACTGTCTATACACACACATCATGATTTTTTCTTTCTACAACCCTTCCTTTGTCTACACCTGTCAAGAGTGGGCACTCCATTGACATTCAACTAAGTTAGGTGCTTGAACTCGACACCACAATCCAACACAGTCCAGCATTCTACAACCATAGTGAGTTATTCAAAGAAATTGTCGACCATACCCATTTACAGCTCAGCTTAATATTATGGGCTCACGATGTATACTTCATTTTTATACTTTTTTGCTGGATGGTTAAGACCTAGGTAGATCAAGACTTATATACCAACACAAGAACTTTATATTTCCTATGTGGTCATTGAAGTCCTCTCAGGGTTTATCTTGTAGTCCTGTACATTATTCTGTAGTTCCTTTGTCTGTGTCATCCATGTGGATGAGTCACGGCCAATGCTTGACCAGATTTTAAGTTCATCAAAGAGTTTGAGGAATATTAGGGTTGTACCTTTGGTAAATATATTGTAGAATTCAGCTGTGAATCCATCAGAACCTAGACGTTTTCGAGGTAGTTTTTATTTCTTTTTTACTATAGTTTGTATTTTACTGGCTGTTATTGGATTTTTGGGACTACTTATACTTCTTGATTCAGTTTTGGTAATTTGTAACTTTCTAGGAATCTGTCCATTTCTTCTGTGTCTTTTATTCTGTGAGAGTAAACATTCTTGAAGTAGCTATTGATGATCTTCTGAATTACCACTGTGTTCATGGTAACTTCACCCTTTTCATTCCTTATTGCTTGTATTTCAGTTTTTTATTTCATCATTTGATGAGGTTAACTGAGAGCTTATCAATTTTATTTAATCTTTCAAAGAACCAGCTTTTTGATGCATTAATTATTTAAACTGTTTTCTTTGTCTCAATTGAATTGAGTTTTGCTCTAATTTTTATAATTTCCTCTCAGCTTGGGGGTTTGAGTATGGTTTTCTGTTTCTTTTCTGGCTGTTTTAGTTGTAGCATTAGGGAACTTATTTGCTCCTATTCTGTTTTTCCAATATGTGTGTTCATAGCTATCAATTTTTCTCTGAGAACTTCTTTCATTGTATCTCATAAATTCTGATAATTTGTGCTTAAATTTTCATTGAGTTATAGACTTTGTTTAATTTCATCTATGACCCATTAGTTCCTGAGGAGTGTGTTGCTTAATTTCCATGTATTGTATTTCTCATTTCGTTTGTCATTGATTTCCAGTTTCATAGCACTGTGTTCAGATAATATGCATGGGATATTTTCTGTTTTCTTGCATATATTTAAGTATAATGTATAGACTAGTATATGGTCTATTTTAGAAAATAACCCATTAGCTGCTGATTAAAGTGTATATTCAGCTGTGGTAGGGTGGAACCCTCTGTATATGTCCACCAAGTCCACTTGTTCCAAGCTCTGGTTCAGTTTTGCTACTTGTTTTCTAATATTTTGTCTGCTTGACCTATCTTTTTGGAATAAGGGGGTATTAAGATCTCCTGTTAAGATTTGGATATTATTTTACATGTCCATTAGATATGTGCTATATTGTTGTTCACTCCTGTGTTTCATGTGTACACATTTATAAGTGTTAATGCTTCTTCTTGATTTTTTCCCCTAAGCAGTATATAGTGCCCTTTTTTACTTCATTTGATCATTCTTAGTTTGAAGTTGGGACTGACTGCGAAAAGGACTGATACTCCTGCTTTTATCTGAGTTGCTCAGGTGTGTAGTATTGTTTTGCATGCTTTGACTTTTAGCTTGTGAATTTCTTTATGAGTTAAATATGTTTCTTGTATACAGCATATTGTTGGATTTTGTTTCCTGATTCACTGTTGCAGTCTATTTCTTTTAATTGGTGAATTGAGTCCATTTACCTTGATGGTTACAATTGAGATGCATTAACTTATGTTTGATATATTATTTACCTGCTGTTTATCCCATTTTTCCTGTTTAATTGTTTGCCTTATTTATTGGCTTCTGGTCATTTTGGTCTGTCTCTAGAATATCTTTTAGTACTCTGTGTTGGGTTGGCTTTGTCATCATGAAATTCTTTAGTTGTTCTTTTTCATGAAAATATTTCTCTTCACCATCAATCTTGAAAGAGAGTTTTTCAGGCTATAGTAGTCTGAGCTGGACTTTGTTTTCATAGAGGAGTGAAGTACTCTGCTCCATATTCTTCTTGACTTCATGGTTTTGAGAAGAAGTCTTCAGTTATTTTGATGTGTTTTCATTTAAATGTGATCAGTTTCTTTTCTCTAGGAGCTTTTAGTACAGTTTTTTGTGCTGGATTTCTAGGATCTTGACTATTATATGTCTCAGGGTGTTTTTAATTGGGTTGATGGTATTTGGAGTTCTATATACTTCAGTAACCTGAATTTCAGTTTGTGGTCTCATATTTAGGAAGTTTTCTGCTATTATTTTTCCCCATATACTTTTCATATCATTTCTACCAACTCCTTCTTTTTCTTTGATGCCTCTTTGTCTCATGTTGATCATCTTTGCATAGTCTTGCTGATATTTAATTTTTCTTGAATTCTAGTTTTTAAGATATCTTTTCTTACCTTTTCACTAGATGTGATGGTGTCTTCAAGATTTCAATCTCTGTCCTGTCAGTCAAACGGTTTTTCAAACTTGTGATTGAGATTTTATGTTTCTCTGTATGTTTTTTACTCTGCTTCATACAATCTATTTGTTATCTCTAATGCTCATTGAAGACTTCCATCATCTTTCTATACTCCTGTAATTTTTATCAGTGTCTTCTTTTGCAATTACTAATTTTTTATTATAGTTATCCTTTCTTTTTACTTCAGAAATTATTTTTTTTCTTTCTTTTTTTATTTTTTTTCATTTATTTTTATTTTATTGAAATACAAATGTCAATCAGACAGTTTCAAGACACCTTAACCATACAGATTCGATGAATTAATACATTGCAAACTGTTTTCATAACGTTTTGGTATTGTACAAGGTGCATACATGATATTATATTTACAGATATTATTTTAGCAGATATTTCTTATCAGTGAATTAAGAGTGTAGCTGCTTACTTATCTTATTTTTATACCTGAATTATATCAAAAATTCAATAATTATTTACCTAGTGGATGACCGTAGTACTAGAACTCACATAATATCCTGTCCAACCACCATTAGTGCAGATTTTGCCTCTCATAGAATTATGTAGAAGCACAGCGTTATCTATCCCAACTGTACTGTCTATACACACACATCATGATTTTTTTCTGATTTCCTCCATATGTTTCTACAGTTGATTGTTTACTTCAGACTTTACAAATTCAAACATTTTAGCTGTGTGATTTCCATTTTCTTCTGTGCTAGTGTCTTCTACATTTATATTTTGTCCTTCTGTTTGTCATTTTGTATAGCAATCTCCTCTGATCTTTGGTGTAGAGCTTTGCTTCAGATATAATCTTATCACTTATTGATATTCTTACCCAAGAGCTGGTATGGCTATGCCAGTTTTAGTTTTGTATTTATAGAACTACAGTTAGGAACACTAATAATGGGCACTGATATTTAGCAGTTGACAAATTTTGTAACTAGTGAGCTTATATTGTAGACAGTAAGAATAAATATTATGTCTGTGAATCTAAGCAGATATCAAATTTGGAATTTTTATTCAAGTTAGCTCCTTTAAATTCATTCTAATCCCCTCCCCTTGCTGTACCTGAATTTTTCCCAGCAGACTTGTTCAGCCGGTTACCTGTTGCCCCGTTTGTAGAACAAGAATAAAAAAGAGAGGATATTCTCATAGATCTGTGTCCAGGAAAGGGTCTCAGCTTACAGGGTCTGAATCTGCCAACTCTGAACTTGTCCAGATGTGCCTGGCTTTCATTTGGTTGCTGTGCTCAGCTTCTTCCTGCTGGAGTTCATAGAGGTGAACCCGCTGTGCCAGTCTGGTAATATGTTCATCTCCTGGATTAGCTAGCTGAGTGTGTCTGGCTCCTAGCCTCTCTGCAGAGAGTTCTGGTGCAAAGTTCCACAGGCAGCCTGGTGTAGGATCTGGAGTCTGGCTGAGGAGAGGTCTTGGGTGGTAAGATTGTGTGGAAATTCCCACACTCACACCGGGCCTGGAGTGTGGCTGAAGATGGGTCCTGGGCGTGATGAGAAGGAGCAGATGGGTGGACCCACGCACATGCTGGGCATGGAGTTTGGCTCAGCAGATGTGAAATTGAGAATTTGCATTTAAGTTGGTTCCCTTAAACTTTGTCTAATGCCCTCCCCTTGATGTACTGGGGTCTTCCAGGTAGACTCATTCACCCTGTTCACTCGTTCACTCATTCACTCGGTTACCTGTTGCCTCATTTGTAGATCAAGAGTAAAAACAAAAAGGGGCCTGGGAGATGGCTCAGTAGAATAAGTGCTTCCCTGGCAAGAGCAAGGGTCTGAGTTCAATCCCCGGTTCCGCCAAAAGAAAAAAAAAAAAAAAAAAAACAAGAGTGAAAAAGAAAGGACATTTTCGTGGATCTGGGTCCAGCAAAGGGTCTCATCTTAATGGGTCTGGATCTGGCAACGTTGAATTTGTCCATATCTCCCTGGCTTTTGTTTTGCTGCTGTGCTCAGTTTCTATCTGCTGCATCTTGTAGAGGTGAACTTGCTACACCACTCTGGCAAGATGGGTGGGTCTGGCTCCTATCCTCTCTGCAGGAAGTTTGGCTGTAGGATTCCACAGGAGGCTTGGCTCAGGGCCATTGGTCTGGCTGGGGAAGGATCTTGGGCTCAAGGAGCAGGCAAAAGTTCCCATAGTCATGCCAGGCCTGGTGTCTGGCTGGGGAGTGGTCTTGGGCTCCAGGAGCAGGCAGATGGTCCCACACACACTTTGGGCCTGGGGTCTGCATTGGAAGGGGTTTTCAATGTGAAGAGAAGGCAGAAGTTCCCATTCTAAGGCTGGGCCTGGGGTCTAGAGTCTGTTTTTTTTACATATGACTTCTGTATTGATGATTGTTCTTTTGTGTGTGGCTCAAGGATTTGCCCTCTCTTTTGATTAAGAGAGAGATTTTGGTTTCTGTTTGGCACTGATCTCTGACCTTTGGTGTAGAGCTTTAGTGCATTTTTACCCAAAATCTTTTGATATTCTTACCCAAGTGAGATCATGTGGTGAAGGCAGGTATTGTTTTCTATTTATAGTACTACCCTTAGCAACATTAATAATAGGTAATGAGATTTAGCTATTAACAAACTTTTATGTCTAATGGGTTTTAAACAATAAGATCAAACATTTTGACGGTATAACTAGGCAGATAGTGAATTATGAATTTATATTTAAATTAGTTCCCATAAATTCCATTTAGTCACCTGTTCTTGATATACCTGGAGTCTTCCACGTAGTTTAGTTTACCCTAGTTACCTCTTGCCACCTCTCTCTCCCATGAGACATAATGCTCTCATAGATGTGGATCTATCAATTAGTGTGCCTCAGCTTACTGGGTCTGGATCTACCAAGTTCAAACTCGTCTGGCTGGGCTTCAGTCTAGTTGCTGTGCTTGGCTTCTTCCTGCTGTCATACGCTGAAGTGAACTTGCAGTTCTCCACTGGCTAGATGGTGTGCTTCTGGATTAGATGGCTGAGGTTCACCCCTAACCTTTCTTCAGGGATTTCTGCCACATGATGCCACACTAGGCCTGTGCCCTGAAAATTCCAGTGGCCTGTGTCTCCTGCCAGGCCTCAGTGAAATTCCTAATGTTCTGGATCTATGTTTGAATCAGCTTCATGCATTCTAGTTATTTCCTGTATTGTTCAATTAGTGTTTCATTTTCCTATTCCCTTTTATTTTTATTTTTTTTATCTATTTCTTCCTTAGATGTATTGAGTATTTGTTTTATGATTGTTATTTCATTTTTTACCTGAGAGATTATTTGTGATGTGATTTCCTCTATAACCTGATGGGGATATTTGTTTACTTCAGTTGCTATCGCTAAAGTTTCAAGTGTGTGACTTCCAAGTTCTGTGATCTTGCCTCTTGGACTTGTTTTGGGTGGGCTAGAGGTCTGAGATTGCATTTTGCTACTACCTTTTTCCATTTTTTAAGGCCTGCAATGTTCTCCTTGCCTCTGATGCAATTATAAGTCAGTGGAGTGCATGTCAGCAAGGCTCTCAGGTGAATGGGAGGGCACAAATCTCCTACTGTGTGGAGTTCAATATGGCTTCTATCTCATTGAAATGAATGAGGTAAGACCCAGTTCAAGAAAGACCCAATGAAGATGAGTGTATGCTGAAGCTCTGCGAAGCTCTCTTGATGGTGGGTTTGCACAGAGTAGGCTTTCCCATGTTTCCTACCATTCCCGGTGGAGGTCAGGTCTCCCTGGTGGTCTTCAGGGCAAAAATGGCTAGCCAGGCTCAGTTGAAGTCTGGTGGAAAGGCATGGCTAGGGATAACTATTCTTCGTGGCAGTCTTCAGTGTAAGGACAGGTGGTCAGGCTCAGCAGAACTCCCTCTAGTTTTTCTTTTAGTGCTACAAATATGTACACATCCTTAAGTAATTTAGGACATCAATTGGTACAGTATGGCTGTGTACCTAACCTGGGATACTCCTGGTTTTTTTAAGTAAAGATTTATTGGCATCCAGTTGCACTTCATTATCAATCCATTGTTAACATGGGCTTGTGCACTACAACACAGTTAATTAGTTGCAACAAAATTTAAAATATTTTTACATGGTGCTTTACAGGAAAAGCTTGTCCATAGATGGCATAAATTAATTATGCCTATTTTGTACTTTATATAAAGAGGGTCATACAAGACGTGTACTTTTGTGACTTACTATCCACCCTTTGCATTTCTAGGAATCAAATACCAATCTACAAATCTAACTGTGAAAGAATACTCATATCTTACCTTTATGTGAAAATGCATTTCCAAGCATCCTATATAATTTTCTCATTTAGGAGACAAAATCCTTTACAGCTATAACTTGAAGGGAAATCTTTCTTTCTGTTGACAGTTTGTAGAGATTTTTCATCATAGTAAATTGCTTCATGACAGTTGTCATAGTAGAGAAGCATGACAGAGGAGGAATAGTTCATTTCCAAGGCAGGAATTAAGCAGCAAGTAGCAACAGCACAAAGATTGATTTTCTCTTTATTTATTTACTTTATTTTTTATTATTTTTATTGAGAAACAAATAATGAGACAGTTTCAAAACTGATTAACAGGACAGTTTCAATAATTAATACATTGCATATTTTTGTCTTCATAGGAGTTATTGATAGTACAAGATGCAGACATGATATCCTGTCAAAATATTATTAGTACAAATCTTTCATCTCATTCAATGAAGAGAAAGTAGCTGTATATATCCTATTTTGTATGCAGAGATACAAAATGGTCCTTCATTTGTATCCACATTTTTGTTCAGTTTTGTCAGAGAAGGGTATTACATTGCCATTTAAATATTGTAGGTGTGTGAATGCAGCAAAATAATCAAATATATTCCAGTTGCCCATAATAGCAGTGGATTATCCATAGGACTGGCAATGTCAGAAGTTGTTGACTTGAGCCCTTTATAGCTCAGCATATTAATATGTCTTTATTTTTCATACCTCATTATTATACTTTTCTGCTGGATGGTTAAGACCAAGCAGTATATCTGCTTTTTGAGCAGTGCTATGTAGAACTATGCTAATTAATATTAGTGGACTTATTTAGTACCATATACCTTTCATTGAAAATTATCCAGCCTAAATCCAAACAGCTACAAAATTTCATGTGAGGCTCTGAGAGCAATATCTAAATGTAAGTCATAACAATCTAACCAAGGACCACAAAGTACTTATGCACATGTGCATAAGATATATATGATGAAGATATTTATTCCAGGTGTTAAAAATTGCAATGCTGAAATGCACTGTTAAAAGAGCATATTTCAAAGTCCTCTCTTAAATTTAAGGCGAATAGCTGCAAGCCCTTGTACTCATGAAAAGAATGGTAAACACTTAAAATACACAATAGCACAAGATAAATGTTCTCATTTATTAGCAGAACAGAAAGAAATGGGCTAAGCAATTCCAAAATCCAGAAGGGGAAACATTTAGTCCTGTAGTTCCATGTCCAACATGTAATGCAGTCTGTGGCAAGATGTAAACTGTGAAGGGCCTTTGTTGGCTCTTACCCTGTAATGTCATCAGTGCATGAAGCTCTTATGGCTTGTCTCTTGGGCTAGCTTTGATCCAGCATTAAAGCTTTCTTCAGACAATCCATGTTTCTGTCTTTTCTAGCAGTCTTTGTTCTCCACTGTACATTTAGCTTCACACATCCAAGTTTCACAGAATACCTTTACAGGAGCTACTGACTCACAGGCATTCTTCTGAAATCTGAGTGAAAGTCTTGTGCACACAACTAGTGCAATCTGTACTCATCTAAAACCAGCATCACAATGATGATGGCAAAGTGTGCCACATGGAGAAAAAGTCAGACTTCCCTCTCTCTTGGCTATAGGGGTCAAGTATCTGTGACCTGAATCTCAGAAAACAACTTTCCCAGGCAGTTGTAATTCTGAAATATGGTGGTCTTTGTTCAAAGCAGTCTTTTGAAATTTTAATGGTGAAATGGCTGGAGTCCTCTGGATACGTGTGATGTTTTCATACCATGTTTTCTATTATCTTCTGTACTCCATATAATTAGCTTACAACTGTACTGGAACTTCCTTTCTGTCCAAACTCAACATATTTCAAATCATTATGCAATATTCTTTGGTCTTGATTCTTAACATAGATCTAGAGAAAAGCCCCATTTCTTTAACCAGATCACTGCTTCAATATTAGACTGGTTTTTGATTTAGCCCATCAGATTAAATAGTCTTCCACACTTATTCTCAGGCAATGCATCTGGATGAAAAAACAATGTACATAAATTTACTACTAAAGAATAATATACATGGTCTGTATTGTAATGATGATGTTTATTGCAGTCCTTCCTAAATGAAACCTTCTAGGCTAGGTCTTTACTGGCAGAAATTCTACAAACTTCTGAACTCTGTCCAGAATCTCCTGTCAGGTTCCTCTTAGGCTGTCTAAAGCGCCTGTTTGGGCAAACTCAGTCAGGTGAAGGGGCCACGATTCAATCTCCAGCACATGCCACACCAGACTTGCCCTTAAGGCAGCCTGAGCCAGTCAAAAACAAAAAAAGAAAACAACAGATGCTAATAGGTGCCAATAAACCTTTGAACTATAAAGACAGGTCTGAGGAGATCTCAATTGCTAAGAAGGAGCAGGATAATAGAAAAGACACCCTGAGGGCATCACAAGAAGTAGTAAATATCAACCCTTTCCAGCCTCAAAGCTGGAAAACTGAAAGACTTTGCTTTGTGGAGAAAGCCATAGAAATTCATATTCCAAAGTGGAGGCAGTGGCCATGACAGGTTCCAGAATGGTGGCATTGTAGAAAATTTGTTCCACAAAATCAGGTTCAATATGCTCAGCAATTCAGGCACTCGACCCTTACAGCCAAGAGAGAAGGAAGTCTGGCTACTGCTCTAGCTGGCAGTGAATATTTGCATCATCCATGTTGCAATGGTTTTGATTGCATGAAGAATGCAGTTTGTATCACTTGTATCTTTTTTTCTGTTTTAATTCTAATTAGTTATGTCTTTAAAAAACAAAAAAAAAATCATGAGTTCTGAGGTTATGAACACTTTCAAGTGGATTTCAGAAGACCTGGGAAGCCAGGCACTGTCTTTAAAAGGCAGTCTCTGAAGATATGAGTGAGAAGCCTGAAGTGCATTGGAGACCTCAGAAGCCTGAAAAGCCAGGAACATGAATCATATAAGGAAAGCTACAAGGAGGTAGCAAAGCAGATCTAAGAGAAAAGCCCTTGCAGCTACCACCAAAAGTACTATAAAGGTGGAGCCATATGGAGCTCCCTATTTGCCCCAGATTGTCTTAGATATTGAATGAGGAACTACAGGACTTATTGTTTGCCCTGATGTATTTTGGACTTCCTTTGGTTCCAGTGCTTTGTATTCCTTTCTTTGTACCTTTTGGAATGGAATATTTTTTTTCTTTTGTGCCATTGAATGTTGGAAGTGTTTAACTTTTGATCTGTGCAGGGGCTCACAGCTAAGAGTTTGCCTAAGATCTTGGAGGAGACTTGAGACTTGGACTTTTCAACAATTGTGCAACTGTTAGGACTTTGGAAACTCTCAGAGATAGAATAAAATGCTTTTTGCATAAAGGGATTTACATCAGTCACTGGGGTGCCAAAATTAAATGTTATGGTTTGTTTAGTTGTCCTCCAAAGCCTCATGTACTTATGGGACAGATTTATAGTTTGTGATTAATTCAAGGTCCAATGCTGGGATCGTGGGTGTGAGTGCTACACTCAGCCTGGGGCAGGTAGCCTGAATGAAATATAAAAAAGAGAGAGAGGATTGCTTTCTGCCACTGTTCTTCTGCTTCTGCCACCACTGCACCTCCCCTTTTGTTTTTGCTTTTTTCTGCTGCCATGAGCTAAATAATCCTCTCCTTCCACAAACTATGAGTTAAATAAACCCTTCCTTCCTTAATTTTGGTTGTCAAGCATTTTTTTCCCAGCAACGAAAGAAGGGACACTAAGAAAGAATTGAAATGAATAACAGTAATAGATAGATAAATGGAAACAAAGCTTCTGAAAATAAGGAGAGACGGAGGGTCTGAATGCAGGATAGGGGCATATGGGAAAAAGAAAACTCAAGATGTACAATGTAAAGGTACAATTTCACTATGATGAAATTTATCAGTAAGTTTACCTAAAATCTACCAATAAAAAAGAAAGAAAGTAAAAGGCGGGTTGGGGAAATAGCTCAATGGTTTCAGCACCTGTCTGGAAAGCACAAGAACCCAAGTTCAATCCCCAGTACCACGTGCTATTTGGGCCCCAGAACTCTAGGAGTGCTGTGATGGCCCTGAAAATGAATGTGGTGGTGCACACCTGTAATCCAAGTGCTTTAGAGGCTGAGACGGGCGTATCACTACAGGTCTGAACTGTGTAGCAAGATCCTGTACCAAATAAATAAGTTAAAATTTAAAGCAGTAAAAGACAAAAGATAGGGTTCAAGAAGCAATTTCTGCGGATAAAATGAGATATTATATAATTTTGAAGTAAAAAGGATAATGCACATAGCTATTATCAATATGTTGTTGTACAACCACAGTGCAACTAAATACATTATAACAGTTAAAAGTTTACAAGCTTTGTTAAGGAACTGGGCAGGGGATCAGTGTCTTCCTATTGTAAGAATCCTGATTCTGTGCAACAGAGCAGGGGGATGATATGAATGCTATGCTTGCCCCTGTACAAACACCCTGCTTTAAATGTAAGGGAGTGATTAAAGCACCTGCTTAGGCAGATGCAGGGGGTGGGGGTTCCGTTGCCAGGCCTACCATGCCACCGCTAAAACTGTGATCTAAATGAATGTCTTCTTTCTTAATTTTGCGTGCCTGGTATTTTGTTTCAGTATTGAGAGAAAAAAATAACTAAGACAACATGAAGTTATAATGATAGAAATTAGTTGAGAAACACTGCAAAATTCATAGTGAGATATTTCAATATTGAATGTATGTTAATACATATAACTAAGCAGAAGTTCTGTAAAACTCAGCAGACTGGTAGGTATTACTGTACAAACAACTTGATTAAACATACATTCATTGAAAAATCTACCCTAGAGCATTGAACTAAACAGTAGAAAATATAAATTATTCTCAAGAGATGTACAGTATTATCAGAGAAAATCTGAATGATAAATCACATAGGAATTCTCAAGAATTTTAATACTGAAATTATACAAAGAATATTTTGCAACAGCAATGAAATAAAAAGAAGTCAAAAATTCCATGTCTAAGAAATCAAAGAAATTCCCATTTCTTTGGGAAATTCACAAATATGCAAAATTCAACAATACAACCCCAAGCAACCAATGAATAAAGTGTATTTTTTTTTTTTTTTTTGTTTTTGTTTTTTTTTT
>PVKA01032316.1:0-25426 GCA_004027165.1 Ctenomys sociabilis
CCTCGTTCCTCACGTAGCCATGCTTGCTTACCCCTCCCAGCCTGCGGTTTTCAGGCATAAAAGCCCTGCTGCCCAGCCCTCGGGGGGCCCTCCTCCTTCTCCCATGGAGAGGCTACCCGGTGGGTACCACCTAAAATAAAGCGCTTCTTTTCTTTTTGGACTTGCCTCGTTGTCACTTGATTTTTGGAGTACAACACTAATCTGTCACTAATCGATTCAGTTTATTACATGTTTTATTCCTCAGAACGTCATGATCTGCAGTAGTGGAAACGAATGTGATCCCGTAGGTTTGGGGTCAGATACTAGCGAGGACCTATTTCCTGCTCATTGTTTTTAAAAATGAAGGGATAGAATTTTACTTAGAGAGCTGTGGTCTGGTGGGGTTGGCATGTTTAGAAATAGCTCCTGAATTTAAAGCCGGAGCTTGTGGGGTTGGCGTTTCCGCACACTTGGGCTGAGTCTCTGAAAGCAGTTCCACGGTTCTTCATCAGGAAGTCAGCCTGACTTGTGATGAAAGATGATGAAGACAAATCCTAAACAGGGCTTCCTGTTTGCTTAAACCCCCACCCCGGGAGAAAATCGCTCCCAGTTTCCCCGTGCAATCACGATAATATGTTTTCTTTTCAGATTGTTAGCAGACTGTTCAGTTTGTACTTCAGACTGAAGTAGTTTGTATTTCAAGCACAGTGAAAAGAGGTGAACCCCAGAAGATGCAGTGATTCTCATTAGGAACTTGAAATTGGATTGACTTTTGACATGAACCCCTGTTTCTTGTTCCCCTCTTGGTAGGAAAGGTATGATTCATTGAATCATAGGTATTATGTGTTCTGTGGGAAAGTTTGACCTGGTTACTGTGACAGACCTTAAAGAAGGAAATAGGGCTCTGTCCACAGAGCTCTGGTCCTAAACAATCACATGGGAATATAGATGTAAATGTAATTAAAAAAGATAACTACCTAAGAAATGATTAGTTTCCCTTCAAAGATTAATACTTGTGTAAAGTGAGCCTTTTCATTTTATAAACAATCCAGATAATAAATAGAAAAATCAGAAAAAGCAGTCCAAAAAAAGGTAAAGAATTTAGAGAAAGGTGTTTTACTTAGAATATCCAAATGTTCTAAGTAAAGTCGTGTTGGGACAAGGAATTTAAAAAAAATAGAGAATTTATTCCAGCTTTATTTATACAGAGAAAAATTGATTTAAAGGGTTGGGCTAAATATTAGTTCATAGAATTGAGGTGATTATTATTTTTCTACTGTTTTTATGGTGTAACTCTCATAACAAGTGTTAAAAATGTTTAAAAAGGAAAAATGTCAAAGTGGTCAGAGAAAAGGTAAGAAATTTAAATTATTAAATATCATTATACAAATGATACAGGTAACTATAATGCTCTAATATCAAGTACATTACTAATGCTAATAGCTAACATATATGGAATGCATTTCATACAAGAGCTATATTTTACAGAAGAACAAGTATCAGCCTTTATCTAAGATACTCCATAGGGGACCCGGGTCTGACATAAGGCTGATTAGTTCTAAATAGAACCATAATCAGGATGAAGCCCATGCTGACACTTCCATCAGGAAATAACTCCCTATGTGACTGTGTAGGTAACTAAAAAGATGAATTAAGTTGATCAGATAAAAAAAAAATCCTTCAAATTGCACTATTTATCTCCTTAGTGCTTTCAAAACTTTGTTATTTCAATGATTATGTAACGATTTGGCATACCTGAGTTCTCTGACAAGGTCCAAGATCACAAATTGTAAAAATATTTTAACACCGGATCTAGAATGAAACAGATTGGCAAAGCAACTGTTTTTACATTATGCCTGACCTTCACTAGTTAGTAATTAATGATTTTGCCCAATATGGAATTCCGAACTTAATGAGTTCCTTTCTGGCCATCTGAATAATTTACCTGATGAGCTTAAAAATATGTACAAGAATGTTTTAATCAAACAGTCAGCAGCACACAGGGCCGAGTGTTCATTAGAGTAAGGCGGTGGAAGTACTGCTTGACCTGCATTCTGCTGTCTTTCCTGGAGGTATATGAAGTAAGGATCTCACGAGTGGGTGGCTGCAGGCCCAGCGACCACATTATTGGAGTGGAGCTCAGCTTCTACCTTGTTTTTATATACTGGAGGTCACAATTTTACTGAAAAGAAATTCTACCACTAAAATGGGTTGAAATGAATGCTTGATACCGTATTTATTTATTCATTTATTTATTGTCTTTTTGAGACAGGGTCTCACTACAGGTTTGCGCCACCACGCCTGGCTCTTAATACCATTTTTAGAAAAGGTCCATTTTACACAATCTGAAAAAACAGGCTGCAAATCTAAAAGATAAAATGAATTCAGTTCTTTATAGAAGTACAAAACCTAAATAAAACACTGAAAAATCAAAAAGGCTGACTGTATTCATAAGATTTGCATGTGTGTAAGCTAAAAACTAGAAAAAAATAGACACCAAGTGGTGAACTATTTGTTTTGCTCCATCTGGCTAAATTCTTAAAGGTCACAGGAAGAGATTGTACTTACTGCTTAAGAGGATGATAATTTATACTAAAAAATAAATACAGCCATGTGAGCAGGAAGGGGAAATTGCTTCATTAATTACCTGGTTATCTTATCAGACCTCTAATTTTTTGGTGTTCTGGAATGCACGGCCGGCCGGCTTTGCCAGCAGGGCGAGTCACGCTGCAGGCAGCCGGCCGAGTGACTCCCAGGGTGCTTTGTTCCCTAAGCACTTGTTATTCTGTCAAGTGAGGGGGCCTGGGTGGGGTTCGCGCCACTATGGGGTCCTGAGGAGCTGTGCTTCCTTCAGTGGGGCTTCAGTCAGCACTGCTGAGTGCTTCCCTCCCCTGCACTCAGGTTGGGGCTGATCCACCTTCTGTGGAGGAAGCCTCTTCAGCAGGCAGAGACCCTGAGAGGGAATAACAGGGCCACGAGGTTGGCCCTTTTTTCTCAGAGGTAGTTTGAATGGTGCTCCAGGAGGCCTTTCGTCTGCCCTTTGAGTTACTCTGCGGTTACCGTAATCTCATGGGCTTGATTTTATTTTTTTATAAATATAATCATGTAGAGATTTTAAAATATAATGCTATGTTTAAGAAGGCAAATAGCACTAAATGCCGCATGCTTTGCATATATCTTTACTAAATATTAAAAGTATTTGTATTCCCTTGAGGTTGGACAAGATAATTAATGGAAGAAAAATAGTTATTTTCCTAACTTAACTGCAGATCTGAGCATCTTATTTACATTATCTGCACCTCCATTTCTGTGTTCAAAACCCAATTTCCTTTTTTAGGAAGGGTTTTGAACCCAGGGTCTTCACACTTAACTACATAGTTGCTCACCCCTTTTTCTTATTTTATTTTATTTTTAAAAATTTCAGACAGGTCTTTTCTAGGTTGATAAATTCCAGTTTTGAGCTTGCTTCAGTTTCCCAGAGTGCTGGGATTACAGGAATGAGCTCCCATGCTGGGGGTAAACCAGTTTCTCTTCTTTAATATTCCAAAGGTGTGTTACAAACAGCTAAATAAAAATAATGTTACTGAAACTGATAGTAAAAATCATAGTAATATAATAAGAGTAGTACTCTGAAACACCTCCAAAACTGGTATTTTTGCAATATTACAGGGGAAGGATTCAATTTTGTTTTTTTTTCCTGTCCCTTCATGTGACTTACATAAATGTCAAATGTGAGCCGGACATAACCAGCCTGTGTCAGTACTTCAGTAGAAAGTAACAACTGTAATCAGGTAACACCCACAGAAATCACATAAGATCGCCTGAGTTTTCCAAGATGTTCATGTTTTATAAAACTGACATTAAGTTTGTGTGTGAAATCCTTGTTAGGTGGAATTGTGATCCATTTAACAAATCCACAAAAAAGTAATTTTTCACCCTAGGGGACTCCTTGATGCTTTGGACAACAGAGTGGGAGAGATTTCCAGAAGATCACCAGGAAGTCTGGTGAAACATATATGAAATATTTTGCATGGTTTCACATGCGCTGCATCATTTCATCACATATGAGTTCTGTGAGACAGATGAGAAATCAATTATATATTTGAGTGAAGTGAGTGGAAACCATTTTAGGCAATTTAGCTAAACCAACGCTGAAGCTGTGGTAAGGGCCAGGCTCCGCCACCTCAGTCAGTGCAACCTCTACCCCTCTGCCTCTGGCTGCTCTTCTTGGGCTATTTCTGTTTCTCCTGCCTTTGATACGTTATCACCTGTCATTCTTCACCATTCTTACTCTTTCCAAATAGTGCCATATTTACTCGTAAATAAGAAGGTTCTTTCCCTAAAAAAAAATAGATATCCCTCCATTTCCCAGCCCCTTTTCTTCAGCCAAGAAATGGAGATCCAGGTGCAAGAGCTGAACTGGGCTGCAGGCTGGACATTCTTTAGGCTAAACCCCACTAATTGGCATCATTGCCACCAAAAGAAACAAACATTCAATTTCGTAACAGAAGTAATTGATAACACCCACAGAAATCACATAGGATTGCCTGAGTTTTCCCAGATGTTTTATAAAACTGACATTAAATTTGTGTGTGAAATCAAGAAGCACTTCTTGGCTAGATGTGATGGATTTTTGATTAGAAAAGTTTCTTTTTGTCTCCTTACAATGAGAAAGATCAGACCACCCTCTGTAGGGTTGTACTAGAAGGTATGAGCAGAAAGACAGCAGTCCATTGTTGGTAGTGACAATGCCTAATGAAGAGTAGGAAGATGTGTCATAATGAATAGTAATTTAGGGCCAGAGGTATAAAGCTCAGGGCATTAGTGCCTGCCTGGCAAGTGCAAGGTCCTGAGTTCGATCTCAGGTACTGATACAGGGAAGTAAAACTCCCAACCTGACTTGGATGAGTTCCTGTTCTCTAAAACCGAAAAATGAATTTTAGGAACAAACGGAGGTTGAGGAAAAAACTTTATTGGATAGAAAAGCTTCTGTCGGAGAGGGACAGAATGGAGGCCTGAGCAAATTGCCTCAGAAGCTGCCTCTTTTAGGGACTTTTATAGGGCAAAACCGTGCGGGTCTAAGGTAGAGAAGGGGTCTCACTTAGGCAGAGGTGGTAAAGTTGATTAGGCCCAGGACCAAATGGTGAAGCGAATCATGTAGTAAGCAGGCATGAATCCTGGACAGGGTCTCTTCCTCTAGCGGGCTGGGCTAGTGACTCACTTGGGTCTTTTCAGGTGATCACTACCTATTTAGAATATCAATCCCTGGAGTTACTCTTTTAGCATTTATTTGGCCTTTAGGGCTGGTTCACAGCAGGAGCCTCCCTTCCTCCGTAGAGTTGCAGATACCTTGTTTCCTGTTACTATTTCTTTCGAGGGCCTGGCCCTAACTAACTGCCTAAAAATATTTCTATCTAACTCTGCTGCCTGCAACAGTACCCCTACAAAATATATGAATATTAATTTAAAGGGTTATCATGACACCTCCTTTGTTGAATTTAAGCTCCAGGAAAATCTTCTAGATAGATACTCAATGTCTTTGGTGAGTGGTGTTTTGAGGAGAAGATTTGAAGAGAGTCGAGGGAGCCAGAGCGAGCCACTGTTACATCTGGGTCTGCTTTACACAGTTGGAATTAAAGGCTAGGTTCTAGTGAGTCTTACAAGATTGATATTGACTGTATAGCATAAGCCACACCAATTGGCAGATTTTGGGAGAGGCAAGAGCTCTTCCTTTGGATGTACATTTGCCAGCTTCATGGATGGAACGTTACAGTTGATGGTAACCTCAACTAACTGTTTCTTATACAAAGAAGAGGTGAGAAATCATTATTAATTACTCAAAAAACCTGAAAAGAGAATGTGACCAGTTAAGTCAGCATGCCCAGGCGCAGAGCTGGAATGGCACGTGGTACTGGGGATGAAATCCTGGTCCTTCCATTTGCCTAAGCAGGCTCTTAGTCTGCTGGGTTCTCTCACCATCCCTGGCTCATCATTTTAGAGATGTCAGTCGATGACTGCATGATCCTGTAGCTCTGGGCTACTGGCAGCATGTAATATCATGGTGGGAGCATTGGGCAGAGGAGGCTGTTGTTTTCGTGGTGCCCAGGAAGCAGAGGGACAGAGAAAGGACCCAGTACCCCATCTTCCTTTTCAAGGGCATCTTCCCAGTGAGTTGACTTCCGCAGGAGTAGACTCTTCAAGACTCCAACACCAGTTATTAGCAACAAAGGTAAGTGACCGAGCCTTGTGACCAAGTAGCCCTGATGATGGGTGGGCATTAAGATTAAAAGTAGAATAATATCCCAAAAGGCTTTTGGATCTGTAGAAATTGAAACTTTAGCCAGCTGTTTCAGTGTGCCTCCACTTCTTTTTTTTTGTGGTACTGGAGATTGAACTCAAGACCTTGCCCTTGCCAGGGAAATGCTTATTCTACCAAGCTATCTCCCCAGCCCTCTCTTCTCATTCTTCTTGCAATAAAGGAATCTGAGCCCTGGGTACTGCATCTAATGTACCCAAGATCAAATAGTCTGTAAGTGATCACAAGTGCAAGATTGAGATCTGACTGTGGACTCAGAATCAGAAATCCTGGTCCCTGTTGTTTCCTTATTTCACCCATCTTTTAGAACCACAATTCCTTCTTTGTAAAATGAGGACAGTAAAATCATGGTGGGTCCTCTAAATAATGTATTGGCTTACTCTTGTCTTTTTTTTTTCCTGCAGAAATTAAAATAAAATTTAAATCTAAAACTTCTCATGTTCTCCTAAGGAAGTTAGAGATAATTCATAGTAAGTCAAGCATTTCAGATCAAGGCTTTCCAAATACTTCTAGCTTTTTAAGATGTGCGGTATACACCACTCTTTAGAGTGCAATACTTTGAATAGCTTGCACTATCTAGTTGTAACTCAGTACAACTGATCAGCCCACTAAGCACTTTTATATGTGGTGGGGAAAGGTGAGAAAATTAGAGGCTTTATTTATAAGGACCATACTTCAAATGTTATCTTTACAGCACTTGCATATTCAGTTTTCAAAGCTCTGAAACCTTTCAATCTTTTTAAGTATGGGAATTTAACAGGACAGTCCTTTGAGTAAGAGGAATATTCCTAGATGTGTTTGCCTATAGGGCCTCAACAAAAAAGAATCTGTTTTAAACCCTGCATCAGTGAGTGTCTTCCCTTCTCTGCACCCAGTGGTGGGCAAGAATCCCTTTAATCTCAGAGGCGAGAAAATCCCAAAGAGATGACTGGTGGTTTGCTGGAGGCTGGTGGTAGGCTGGCCAGGTCAGCAATCAGGGTCTCCTAGGATTTAGGGCGACAGGAAACTGGGGCTGCCACTCAGTCTGGCCATTAGTTAAGAACAACTGAGACAGATTATTAGCCCTTGCAGCACTGCAGAATGTGTGCTATCTGGCCCAGGGGACAAAGAGGTCCCCAAGCATCCCAGACATTTGGCCGGCAACCCTTTCATTCTCTCATCACTCAGGGAGTCAGAAAGAAAATAAAAGCAATGAGAAAAAAATTAAGCGGCACTCAAGTTGTTTCTTTTCTTTTCCGTTTCCTTTCACCACACAGATTTTTAGCTTCCTAATGAAATGGTAAATTGCAGAGATAAAGATGTCACACAGCCTTCTGCACACAAAGGTCGCCATCTGAGAGTGCAAAGCCGCAGGGAGTAAATAGCTTGCTGACTGAAGTTGTTCAATAAAATAAATGGTATTAAAATAGAATGAATTATCTGACTTGTCTGAAGCGGGGAGGGCAGCTACAGTAGCATTACTGTCTTCAGGTGAGGGGGTGGGAAGGTTGGTTAGAGGGTTGTGAGCTGATCTGTGCAGCCTGGGGACAGCACAGCCCAAGGCCAGGAGACAGACCCCCTGCAGAGGCGGCCACTTCCTCCTCCTGTCTGCTCAGCTCAGCAGACACACAATAATCACCCCAGCGGGCCTGGAGATCAAATGACGGCACTGCTGAAAGATTAAGAGCAATTCTATCCCCTTGGTTTGGCCTTTGGAATTTTCATTAAAATGACCTTGGGTGTGGTGAAAAAGGAATTCAGGCCACAAGGATCAAGCCTTCAACATCTCACCTGGGAAAACAAAACCTAAGGGCCCCTGAGAGGGGCTTTGTAGGCCTCCAGTGGGGTTCTCACGTTTTCCCCAAGCGTTTCTCATGAGATAGCTAGCAGATACAGGAAAGTGAGGGGCTGAGGGTCTAAAATAGGCATAGTGAGCTCTGGCAGGCCGGCTTCACACCATCCCACGGCTGTGGTGTGGTTGGCACAGGCGCAGCTGGACACTGTCCTCTGCCTCCTTTTGTGCCTCCTAGCTGAAGGTGATGCTCCCTCTGCTCATCATGACGGACACTGTGAGCGGAGCTTGGAAATAGGCCCGGACTTGCCAAGGGAAGAACCTATAGCTCAGTAGACTAAAGACCGCAGGCCTGAGATTTAGACGGCTAATTTACAGAAAAAGTAGAGGGAGGATGTGGGAGAAAAAGCTCTTCAGGGATAATTAACAAAGTTTGGTGAAGAGAAAAAGTTTCTTAGAGCTGAGGTAGGCAATTGGGCCTGTGGCAAAATCGAAAACAACTGGGTGGAATGGGCCACAAGTCATAAAAACCTAGAGGACTTTTGACCTTCCTAGAACACAAGACCCAGCGCTGCAAAGGGCCCAGTCAGAAAGCGGGATTTCCGATTCCTCATTTGAATCTTGTGCTGTTTGAAGGACCAATCAAAAGAGTGCTATTTTCAATTCGCTTATTTTTTGACAGGAAGCCAAGTGAGTCTTTCCATAGAGCAGTTTAAATCAGGGACAGAAAAACTGAGTTTTTGGTAAGAAAATTGTCCCAGATGCTTTATTTATGTAAAAGGGGGAAGACAGTCTAAGAATTTGGGGTAGAAAGACCGCTTTCCCTTTTCTTCTGGGCTACATTGCCCTGTTCACTGGCTGCTTTCCCTTGAACAGCATATTTCTTTTCTGCCGTCAATAAATGTACTCTTCCCTTGCCTTCTCTTTGTGTCTTGTCTAACGCTTTGTTCAGGAGACCAAGAACCTGAGAAGAATCCCGGTGGGACCCACTATCCAGTAACAGAGTAGCTCCTGTTTCTGTGGACTCTTGTGTTGGAGTGAGGCCATTTTATGCCCAGTTGCAAACCACATTAGAAAGACCACATATCTGTTGCATGCCTCTGACATGAAATACATGGGTATTCATCCCATTGTTGTATGTTGACTTGCTTGTTTGTGAACCTTCTGAATGTTTACAGTTCTTTCTTTTCAGTCTTCCTGCATAGGTTTAGGAGAGGAAAAAATAATTTGACTCTTTTCTGTACTATAATCTACAATGGTGTAACACACAGGAAATTGTGGTTTGCTGAAAGCATCATATTCTATTTTTATTTCTAAAGGGAAGAGTTAAAAATTTTCCTTTGAAAGAAAATCAACAGCTACCTAGAAAATCATCGGGACTACAAATACATTATTATAAGTACACTTAACAAGTCCCTGATATAGTATCAATATGTTAAAATCAGTTGTATTACTATATATCAGACTAAAACAGATCATAACTAAAATTTGTCAGAGATTAGTGCAGAAGAGAGTTAGCAAATTCAGAGATATGCACAGAAAAGGGTTAGCATAGAAGAGGTATGAGTGGGTGTTTTAAAAATGGATTGTTTCAAGATTGGCAATTGAGTTTTTGGAGCATTCCTATGATCATACTTGATATGAGTGCACCTAAGTTGTTTGTGTGAACAGTGTGTTGTGTGTTTTTTTTTTGTGTGTGTGAACATATACTTTTTTTCGTAATTAGTACAGGGTTTATAGGGCCTTACTACACAGATCAAACTCATAGTCTGTAGGAAACCTGTGACTAGCACCCACTTTATAATAGTCTCAGCCATGTTCTTAGATTTCCATTCCTCTGCTGAGTTAAGTTCCTAATTCTTCTTTCCCCGCCTATTTCCCATAAGTCTCCTGCTATGCCCCGGAGGTGGGACTTCCTGCCATAGCCCGGTTGCCTAGTTACTCACGCCTTTTACCCGCTGATGTCATTTCCCTATGCCTCCACTATATATACCCAGAGTTTCCTTTGAATAAAGGAGACTTGATCAGAATCCTGTCTTGTCTCCGTTTCTCATGTCTCCTGTCCCTTGTCCCTTCTTCATCCCCGCTCCTTCCCCAGGTGACCCATGTTGATTTCCCCGCTGGATGGGACAATAGTCATCTTTTTTCAGCCTCCATAGCATGGGGATTACAGGTGCCTGTCATCAGACCTAGTTGCATTCACTAGCTCAGTGTGCCCTGGTGGCTGGACCAGCATGGCAGGTAGAGATCAAACTCTGGTCCTTGTATCTGCCTAAGTAGATGTGTTAATCTTCTGAGTTATCTGGCCGGCCTTCTGAACATCCACTTTTGAGAGTCTGAAATCTTGGTATAGTGGGCACTGAATATCTGAATAAGTTTCCCTGGTGGAAAACATTTATATGGGTAGGCAGCTTATTGTTAGGAGCAGTAGGAATATCCTATAAGAATTCACCTGAAGACAATTCTTGGAAGCTTATATTTGCTGTCCCTGGACTTCATTTCACGTATCACGTCCTTCTGGTAATTTGTCCTATATCCTTTTGCAGTTTAACCACAGTCGTGAGTGTAATGGTGTGCTGGAGCTTTTGAGTGCCTAGTGAATCACTGAAGCTAGGGGTATGGGCAACTCTAACACATGTACTATAATTTTAAAAAAAATTCATTGAGAAAAAAGTTGTAATGAAAAGTTTCAAAACAGGTTGGTAGGAGAGTTACAACAATTAATACATTGCATATTGTTGTCTTTGTAGTAGTCATTCATGGCACAAGATGAAGACATGAAGAAACAAAATTTTTAAAAATCTAGGAATGAAGATGTATCACTATATTGGAAATCACATTCATGAATTAGGAGATTCACTACTATCTTAATTCTTCCTAAATTAACTTATAGTATCAATGTAATGTTAATAAAATTGCTAACAGTTTTTTTTTTTTTTTTTGAGAATAATATATTTATTGGGGAAAAGAAAGCTCTAGTCTGCAAGAAGGACAGAAGGCAGGACCCAAGCAGGTTTTCTTTAACAGTTTCTTTTTAGGAGTATAATTTTATACTGATTCTAAAACTAAAAGAAAAGCAAAAGGCAAGTAATATCCAGGACAAACTGGAAGCAGAGTAAACCCTAAGGTTACCTATTATCTAAATTTATTAGAAGGATTTAGCAAGTAATGTGGTTTTAACACAAGAGAAGACAAATGGTCCATTGAAACAGAATAGTAAATCCCAAACAGACCAATTCAGACATGGTTTATGGAAAAATAGTCCTGGTGTCCAGTGGAGAAGGCATGATGTTTTCAATAAATGATGTCACATTAACTGGTTATATATGTGATAAAAACATGGATTTTTGTGATCCTTATATGAGCACAACAAGATAAGTAGTAGAACATTACTGCAATCTATCATAATAGCCAGAATACTAGAAAATAACCAACGTCCATGAACAACAGAATGAGTAAGTAAGATGTGGAATGTTCAAATGATTGGGAGTGGTTTTCATAATATGTAATGAAAAATTCACAGAAGATTACATACTCGAGGGTTCATTTTATTAAAAAGAAAAACAGGAAAAAACAATCTGCAAAGTTAGAAGTTAACAGGATGATAGTCCTTCAGGGCCGAACAGTCCCCTGGAAGTGAGCACCGTGGTGGTAGAGCTTTTGATGCTGGTGATGATGGACGCTATGTTTTCATTCATTACGTTCTGTCCTGTCATGGCTGTGTCTAGTTTGTGTAGCAAGCTTTATACATATAATTATATGAATAACAAAAAGCTGAAGAGACAGTCTTAGAACATTTTATGGGCTTTGTTTTTGTTTTAGAACCTACAGGTAGTCATTTAATGAGACTGTAGTCACTCTTGGAATCAAGGTGGGAATTTTATATACATACAACCTACCACGAACTCCAAGGAGCTCTGTGCTAAGTGCTTTAGGAGGATTAAGAGGGGAATGCCTGGTTGTTCAGGGGAAAGGAATAAGGAGTTAGAAAGCACATTGTTGAGAATGCAGAAAGCTTTGCAGGAGGAGATGTCGCATGGGGCCTGTACCTTTTCTGTTTTGCTCTTTAAATTTCAATATAATTATTTTTCTTCAATGTGAAGTTATTTATTTACTTATCTATGTATTTAGGCTTTTAAGATTTGACGATCATTTATATGAAAATTGAAGCCAGTGAAGATGCTGAGAGAAAAGGAACACATCTGAGTGATAGTAAGAGATTGTCTATCATGGATGTGAAGGCTTTGCTTCTACTTTTTCTTTGCATTTTAATATTATTACTTTTTATAATCTGGGCAACTTTACAAAGGTGCAAGTTAGAATTTTATTCCTAGACATCCTGATTTAATTGATCTAAAGCTGGCATCTGAACATCAGTAATTTTTCAGTTTCCAAATCATTTTAATGAACACACAGAACTGCAAATCATTGATTTACGCAGTAGCATAAGAGAGTACTTAGGATGGAAGAGGGACAAGGTGCTGCAGCAGGTGAATGACTTACAAGCTGCCTCCTGGGTCCAGGTGGGAAGCTGTGAAAGGTGAATTGGCCTGGCGGGTGAGGCTGACCAAATCAAAGGCCAGCCTAAAGAGCTGGGCTGAGGAGAGGAGAATATGGCAAGCACAGGCTCAAAGGGATAAGAAGTTTAAAGGGTTCTTTAGAAAGGTCACCTTGGGTGGATGATGGAAAATGAGCTGGAGAAACATGACAGCTGGCAGGGCCAGCAGGCTTTAATTAATCTTCTTCTGGGTTGCTATAATTGTCCCTAGTCATGTACTACCTCTTTTTGTGGTTTCTTGTGTGTGTGTGTGTGTGTGTGTGTGTGTGTGTATGTGTCCCTCAGCTAGGGTGGCTCCCAGCATAACCTCCTACTCTGCTTGTTTCTCATCCCACTTTAAACATACATGGTCTTCCTTGTAAATCTTTAACACAATCCTTCATAGAAATCATACCTTCATAGAAATAACACAATCCTATAGAAATCATAGAAAAAAAAATCATTTGTCCACAAAGTATGCTGATAAGGATGTTCACATGAGTATTGTTTGGCTGTCATATGTGCTACAGGAAGGTTAGTAAATACTCTAGGAAAATGTACTCAGGCTGATTGTGTTATTTGCTTACTTATTATTTATTCCTTTGTTTAATTATTCATTTATCTTAGAGAAGGTCTTGTTATGTTGCCCAGGCTGTTCTTGAACTCCTGGGGTTAAGGAGTCATCTTTGAGCCACAGTTTCCAAGTAGATGAGACTATAGGCACGAGCTGTGTTATTTACTATAAATAAATACACAGTAGTCTTAGCTACTATGGAGTTACATGTTAATTTGTGTATTTGTTTGTAGTAGACATGAAAACCCAGAGATTATGGCCTTGAAGAGTAATTAAAAATTGGCTAAAAGACTTATTCAGATACCTCATTGCAAATATATGGAAATCCAAATTGTTCCCAGAGTCAGAAGTTAACAGGAAAAAGAAAGTAAAAACAAACAAACAGACAAACAAACAAACAAAAAAATAGGAGACACAAGAGATGAAACAAAATTTCCTTTAGAAGAAATACAATTTAAAGCATCACCAAATATTTGTAAGGATTTGGGGCAATTCCAATACACTACTGAGTATGTGTAAAAATGGTGCAGTTTGCACAAATATTGATGGCTTTATATAAAGTTAAACAAAACATATACCTGCCTATGATATAGGAAGTCCACTACTAAGTATAAGATAACTGAAAATATTTGTCCACAAAGTATGTTGGTAAGGATGTTCACCGAACTTTTCTGTTATATACACATCGTGGCATGGTCACAAGTTGATCTACTACTGAGAAATAAACCATGGGCACCTACAAAACCAGGCCCATGTATATGACGTTCTAGACCAGAGCAATTTAGTGTGTGATGAACAAAACCAGAATACGTTTGTCTGGGTAGAGGTTAATTGACTGGAATGGTCCATGGGAACACTTTCTGGAGTGGGTAAACATGTCCATCCGGGTGGTCTTACACACGAGCGTGTGCCTGCGCAGGTACTTGTGTTTCTTTATATTCCTTGAATTGTGCATTCAAGATTTTTTAACTGCATAATGTTTTCTTCATTAAAAATTATGGAGGCTGGGAGATGGCTCAGTAGAATAAACACTTCCCTGGCAAGCAAAAGGGCCTGAGTTCAATCCCTGGTTCTTAAAAAAAAAAAAAAAAAAAAAAAAAAAAAAAAAAAAAAAGAGGAACGTGCATCATTTTAAAGAAAAATATTTTCTTTTAAAATTCAAAGTATGTTAATAGTATCAGTCAGTCAAAACTCTATCAATACCAAGATTCTTTATTGAGCCATGTCAAAACAAGAAAATGCATTGTTTTTGTTTTTAAAATGTGCTTTATCCTGGGAATATTCATATTTTGACCTTGAATTTCAAGCACTTTAAAAAACTTGGAAACTATAAATACAATCTCTATAATTTCTACATTTTAATAACATATTCATTCTCAGTTGGTCTTGTAAGTTTTATAAAAACAAGTGGTATGTGCTTTCTCATTCCTGTCTGTCCCCAGGTAATTCCTTTTCATGTTATTTATAGTATTATTTTTTCTTCTTTTTGCTATTTATCCCATGGCATTCCCAGGACACTGTTTACTTGAGTAACAGTCTTAGTTCTCACAATCAGCACGTCCTCTGTACTTTCGTAGTCTCCAGTTGGAAACCATCTCAGGCTCCCAGGCTAATTGTGGAATGCTAGTTCACTGAGTCACATCCAAGGTCAGAGCAAAAAAGTGTGCTGCATATGAAGTTCTGGAGACGGCAAGAGTAAGAGCGATCTTCCAGCACAGGAAGACACTCTCATCCAAAGTGGTACAGAGTGAAGAAGGAGAAAAAGAAGGCCCAAACTTTTTTTCTTTTCCTTTATTGGCTTCCAAGATCTTCCAGGTCTGCCTCTGAATTCTAAATGTTTTAAAATGTTTTCTAGCTGTACTCTCATTTCAAAAATTAGTACAAAACTACTACCTCTTTAAAAAGTATAGTGATTATAAAGAAAAAGTAAAACCAAAATATTTGTAAAATAGTGGGGTTAATGCTAAATATTGTGTGTTGAGATAAATATTAGGTGATTCTTCACTTCCATTGTTTTTTAAATGTGAGTAATTAGCCCAATCAAGATGTTTACATTTGGCAAGAGGAGGACTGGTTTATCAGGCTGTGTTGATTACTTCAGGACTTAGAATTTAAAAAAAAAGGTATCTTGTTCTTTGAAATATAAAGTTTAGGGCACCATGGTAAACTCTGAAAACTTTTCTTGTGGTCTTATATGGAGAGCAAAGATGATTGCTGTGATAAACAGTACATCCAATTAACACCTGCTTTGTTAAATTTATCTCATGACCAATGTGTGTCCAAAGAAATGGTAATGTACTTGTTATTTTATTGATTGATTGATTGATTGATTGCAGGACGGGGGGGATTGAACTCAGGACCTTGGGCTTGCCAGGCTAGCACTTATTCTACTGAGCTATCTTCCTGGCTCCTTGTGGAGCTTTTAAAGGGAAAAGATTTCTCAAGTATTTCTGATTCCAATTTGCTCATTTCACATGTGGTTCAGAGAGGCAAAGTCACTCGATCATTGATACATTTAGTAGTTAGAGAATGATTGCTAAAATTTGCTTTTTAAAAAATGTATGTCTGGGCCAGGAAGATAGCTCAGTAGAATAAGTGCTTGCCTGGCAAGTGCAGCGTCCTGAGTTCAATCCCTGGTTCCGAAAAACAAAAATGTTTATGACTGGAAAGTGATGGTTATATCAGTGATTTACCAGAGCAACTGTCACTTACGAGTTTTAACATCTGTGCTGGTCCCTAAATTATAAATTTGAATGCAAAAGGGAAAAGTTTTTTACATGGAGTAGGCCTGTGCATTTTCCTATCTGTGAAGTAGAAAAGGAATATCAGTCACGGAGGGAGGAAAGGCAAGAGCAAAAGCAGGATATAGGGTGCAGATTGCAGGGCACCTGCTCCCTAGAAATTAGAACATTCCCAAGCAGAGGGAGTTCTATAATTGAACTTCATGGTAGATTTCTTTTCAATGAAGTAACTAAAACTAGTTTTGCATATTTGCATCTGAGAAGTTTTTCATATGAAGCCAGTTTCTGATAAAAATGATATGTACAAATTTGAAAATTGCTACTTTTAGAGTCTAGCAGGTATCTGTGGAAATCACACATCAGCACTAATTTTACACATTTGGCACATAACTCAATTCCATGGTAAAGACGAAAGGCCATACGACTAGAACAGCAGAAATTGGCATCTTCAAAGGCCACGAGTATGTGTATGTATTGAATGCTGAGGGAGGGTGTTAAAGTGGACAAACTTGGGCTTCAGAAATACTAAGGCATATTTTGATCAGTTCAAGATGAAAAATACAGAAGAAAACTTCATTACACAGCCAGAATGTTACAGCTGAAAAGAACTTTAAAAATAACCTCATACCAATTCTTCATTCTGAAAATGAGGAAACTTAGGCTCTGAGAAGAGAAATAACTTTCCCAGAGGTGTACTGTGGCAGAATAAGGACACAAAGATAGGTCTTTTGACTTCTCTCCAAGCTTCTTCTCAGTAATATCCCTTGGCCTTTCTTAGTCACATTCTTGTGGTTTAGATCTAGAATGGTTTAGTTCTAGAATGTCCCCCAAAGGCTCACATGTCCAGAGGCAGGGCTACCAGAAGGTGATTGGATTACTGGATTAGAGGGCATTATAAGTAACTTGTTGTTGGTAGATGGGGCCTAGTTACAGGAGGTGGGCCTCTGTGGGCAGACCAGGAATAGAGTGTCTACCATCCTGGCTCCTTCCTTCACACTTTGCGTTCTGGTTAACCATAACAAGAGCTTCTTTTCTCCACCAAATTCTTCTGCCATGCCTTTCTACCCTGACACCACTGACTATGGGATGAATTCTCTAAAACAGCCGTAAACTGAATAAACCTCTCCTTCTTTAATTTGTGGGTGTTGAGTCTTGTGTTTCAACAATGAAAGAAAGGGACTTAAGATATATTTTCCTTTTGCTCAGTCACTGTGTAACAGCACTGGCATCTATCATAGAAAGTCACTGTCAAACCATGCTAGGGATTCAGGCAGGGTCTAGATTGAGTCAGGAACACTTTCTGGATCGGTGTCAGGTTCTTGAATTCTCAAAAAGTTCAGCTTAATTGTACTTGGTGTGCCTTTCATAATCTTTCTAGGCCTTGCTTTCATGCTAGGCACTGTGGCATGGACTGCTTTCCAAGCATAGCAAGGAACTTATAGTGACAATTGCAACAGTGGATGAGCGAATATTAATGGACCACATTAAGTGATTCAATGCAGCCAAGAAAATTTGGAATATTTTTTCTGAATAGAATATTTTCTATTCATTGGGATTCTTTGCCTTGGAGTGCTTCTGGGGTGTCTGATCCTCAAGGTCTTTGTTTACTTGGGTGCATTTTACTAGTGCATTCTGGTAATAAGTATTTACTTTCTATTCCAGCATCAAGGTCTTCAACATAAAGAGCTGCTTTGTCCAGGGACAAGATGGACATGGTCAGGGATCAGGAGGATTTGTCAGAATTATTAGATTTATGCTATAGAATGATGACTAAGGAAAGGATGGCCTGGATGGCTCAGTGCTGATCTCAGGAAGAACAGGTATAAGGCTATTGACATTATCTAGACAAGGAGTACTGAGGCCCTTAACTGAGGCTGAAAGTTCAGAGAACAGTAGAGATGATGGATGTTAGGGAACACAGGAGGCCTTAGCAACTGGGTCTTACTAGGAAATCTTTCTGTTTCTTTGATCAATGCAAAATGGACATTTTGTTCTTTTATTCCTGGTTAAATATCATGAATTAGGTCCTACATCTCTAACAACAGCAATGTAAAACAAAAGGTTTAGCTGTAACCTGGTAAACCCTTAGTAAATGTTATCTGTGCTACTAAAAATGCAAAAGATTCTTAGATTGTTAAGATACACCTGACTTACTTTGGGAATCTCAGTTCCATTCAGTGGCATGCAGGAGGATGATGTGGCTTTGAAACCCAAATTATAAATACGGAGCAGAATAAAAGGCAGGTAATAGGTAGCAGGGAGATGGAGCTTTTTCACTTGAGTGGAAGACCAAAATACTGAGGGAGGGGGGAAGGAGGAAAGTGGATGGCTTTGCATGGGTCCTGTACATGTAACAACTCCCCATGAGGAATGTAATACCTCAAATATGTATCAATAAAACCAAACACAGAGGAAAAAGAGCTTCAGAGAATATGCATCCTGTGTTATAAATGAGTAAATGTAAGATGAAAATTCATATTTGGCCTATAATCCCAGCACTTGAGAGGCTGAAACAGGAAGGATTGCTCTAAGTTTGAAGCCAGCTTTGACCACAAAGTGAGCTCAAGATCAGCCAGAATTACATAATGGACCCTGTCTTGCAGTGACAATAAAAGAAGAAAAAGAAAAATTCATCTTTGAGAAAAAAAATTGTCATGAATCTTTTACATATATACTTTCTTCATGAATAGATGAGTAGGTTGTCAGAATTACTTTCCCACATTTGCAGGGTAAAGAGGCAAGATATTTGATTAATAAAAGAGATTTTTTTTTCCTTTGTCCAAAGTGAAATTGGGTAATTATTCAGGTTCTTAACATTTATTCCATATCTCTATGTCTCTGTTCTTAGTTTTTAAGTTCTTGAATTTAGAAAAGTTTGCATTTATTTGTACTTGGTTTTTTTTAGGAAGCAATTCCATTTGGAAAGGTCATTTTAGAAGCCAGAACTGGACTCACAGGTCTGATGTGATTTTTATCATATTGTTAGTGGTAAAAGATTGAAGACAACTAAGGTTTTTATACTGACAATATTAACATTTTTTCTATAGACACATTTTTAAAGAGGTATGTTCATGTTAGAAGATGGTTTTTAGGTCTATAGGCAATCATATTGCTGAACGAAATAAAAAAAAAAACCTAAGCACTAAGCCAACTTCAAAAGTAGGAACCTACTGATCTTTAAGCAAACTCATTGACAGTGTTCTAGGCAGCTGAGTTAGATAGAAATATTCTAGGCAGTCAGACAGGGCCAGGTCCTCAAGGAGACAAGATAGAAGGTAAGGTGACCTTGAAACTTGGAAGAAACAGTCACTCCGTATGGGCCACACGTCAAGACCAAGATGGAAAGGAAACACAGCTACGTATTTCCCTAGGGATGGGCATCCAAGGATTGATATTCTAAATAAGTATCAATCACCTTGAAAGAGCCCTATTGAGTCACTAGCCCTATCCCCCAACAGGAAGAGACCGTGTCCCACATTTATGCCCACTTGCTATGTGACTCGTCTCCCTAATTGTTCTTGAACTTAATCAATTTTACCTGAGCAATGGTGCTTGTAATCCCATTGGTTGACCATAGTTTTGCCCCACCTCTTGACCACCTAAAGGAGTTTCTTAGCCTCACGTGATTTTGCCCTATAAGAATAACCTGAAAGAGAACCTCGGGGGGCAACCCCCTTTTGTCCCTCTCTGACAGAAGCTTTTCTATCCAATAAAGTTTCCTCCTCAACCTCCATTTGTTCCTAAAATTCATTCTTCGGTTTTTAGAGAACACGAACCCATACAGGTTAGGTCCGGAATTTCAATATCCTGTATCAATAGTGCACTCCAGGTAGAGAGCACATGGGAAGGGAGAAATGTGCCTGTGAGGGCCATGTTGGCAGTGGTGACTCCTCAGTCTATTCCTCCTGAGTTTGACCTGTGCATTCAGAAAATACCTGTTGAAGGAGGGTAGAGCTCTTTAAGTAGACCAAGCTTATCCATGTGATAAACTTCCTGTTGGAGAGAGGTAGCAAGGCAATGAGAGCAGGCCAAGAAATGCTAATGGATTCGGTTGTTAGAGTGTTTGAGATTGCTTAGGGAATGCCATCTTAGAGACTTACATCAGGAGACAGTGGGTATCCATTCTGTGTTCCTGGATCTTGAAGCGTGTGACCTAAGGGAAAGATTCACAGTGATTCTTCAGCTCAGATTTGACATGATAGATGGGCTATAATCCCAGCACTCTGGGAGGTGGGCACGAGAATGCAAAATTGGAGCCCAGCTTAGGTAATTTAGTGATACTCTCACAAAATTAAAAACAAATTAGAAAGGAGCTGAGTGTGTAGCTCACTGAAAAGTCTTGGTTCAATTCCCAGTACTGAAAAAAAAAAAAAAAAAGAAAGAAACCAGAAACACCAACCAAACCACACAAAACAAGACAGCAACAACAGCAACAAAAACAAACTCTGAATCAACAGACTGAATTGCCAGGAAGAGCTGATTGGACTGCCTCATGAGCTCTGAAGCTCCTCTCTTTATGCTGAGTTCCTTCCCCAACCTGCTGCCATCCTCCAAGTACGTTGGTGGGATCTGCTTTGTGATAATACTTGAGCTATGTCTTTTTTCTTAGTCTGCCTTTCCTTATTTTATCTTTTTCAATAATAAGCTTCCTAATATGAAAGTTTAGCAATCTTTATGTCATTCAATAACTACTCGGATCTGCCATTTTATAGCTATTCATCCTCCACCCACTCTATAAGTTCTTCATACTGTTGCCAAATTTGGGAACTTTCTATCTAATTTGGCAGCCAAATTAGATAGAAATATTCTAGGCAGTGAGAAGGGGCCAGGCCCTCAAGAAGACAAGGTGGAAGGCAAGGTGGCTTTACAACTGGGAAGAGACAGACACTCCAATATGGACCACACCTCAAGACCAAGACAAAAGAGGAAACAGCTACATACTTCCCTAGGGATGGGCATCAGGGATTGATATTCTAAATAGGTATCAATCACCTTGAAAAAGCCCTATTGAGTCACTAGCCAAACCCCCAACAGAAGGAAACCCTGTCCCATATTCATGCCCACTTGCTACATGACTTGATTCCTCATTTGGTCCTGGATTTAATCAATTTTACCTAACAATGGTGCTTGTAATCTCTTTGGTTAACCATAGTTTTGTCCTGCCTCATGCCCACCTAAGCAAGTTCCCATGTCTTTTCTGCCACCTTAGACCTGCCTCATTATCCCTGGAAGAGACGGCTTCCAGGGGTACAACCCACTTGGACCCCTCTCCTGTCCCTCTCTTGGACAGGAGCCTTCTTTCTCTCAATAAATGTATTCTGCTCATAACCTCCGTTTGTTCCTAAAATTCATTCTTTGGTTTTAGAGAACATGAACTCGTCCTGGTCAGGTCAGGAGATCATTTATCCCTTTGTCATTTGGAGATTACCCACCTGAGATCAGCTTTTCTCCTTGTATCAATACCTTAGTTTTCTCATATAAATTGTAGAAGAAATTTTTAAAGTTTTGAAAATTAAAACTACACATAAAACACTACTAGCTAACAGGTAGCAAGAGGTATACAGGGGTGAGCTCTTGCTTTCTCTTTTCATATGGAGCACAGAGATCAGCGATTGAAATTTTGCTCTAGGATCCTGAGTCACCAAATTTGTCACAGCTGTTCTATAATCTCACCAATATTTTTACTTTACTACCTTCGAAAATACAAGTTTTAGAGCTGATACAGTCTCAAGCTGTTAGTGGCATTTATTAGCCATCTGTCATACATGTTGCAGAACCACGGAAATACCCAGGGTTCTCTCTAGCTGTATTTATATCTAGATGCTCAAAGGTCCCAGGTGGGATTGTGAAGATGAATTTGTTGACCTAGCTGGGTCTTCTCATTCTGGGGCTTGCAACCTTTTCAATGGAAGTGATTGATCACTTAACCTGTAATCTATTGTGGAATGTGAGCCTCACTCAGGCCTATAAGGGAGTGTAAGCACATAGAAGCACCACTCAATGGAGCTGGGGGTGAGGTCAGGTGTGCTGAGCATGCACCGGGAGCATTTATACCTCTGGATGACTCTGGAGGCCAGGACCAAGCGCTTCCAGTAAGATAACCATGGAGGCACCACGAGAGGGAACAGCAGAGACAGAGCCATGAATTACTCTTGGAATTGATAACTGGGCTCATCCCAGTCTGGATTCAGAAGCTCTTTCGGGAGGTATAAGGAATGTGAAGAACGAGAAGTACTGAGGAACCTAAAAAGGAAAGGCTTTTGAGAAGAAGTAATAAGGGTAATAACTTCTATTTATTAGGTATTTATTAAGGTGTGGGTATGATTTAAGAGCGTTTATCTCATTTAATCTTCACAATTGCTTGAAGAAAGGTCTTATTGTTTACACCCTACAAAGTGGAGGCTTGGAAGAACTCATCTAGTGTTACACAGCCTTAAGAAAGATCTGGTGTCTAGCCAAGGCTGCCTGATTTCAAACACTCCTTTTACTGGAGTTCTCAACTCTTACCCCTGTATGCTCAGTGCAGGAGGACCTAGGGTATCTCTGCAAAAGAGCAACAGTTAACAGAGCTGGCTGCTGGGGTGAGTTTCCAATATCATATAATTTGGACATTCTTCTTAACCTTCCGATTCCTGGTGACTCGAACAGAAGTCTTATGTTGTAAACTCTTGTCCACATATTATGGTCATGGAAATTGACTGAAAATTCTGTGGAATTTCATCTGTCCAGAAGAAAGCTCTCTTTTAGGAGAAAGAAGTTAAAATAAGAACCTGAAAGAGTCCGACACTTCGTTTGATTTTTTATTACAGATACTGGTAGCACAGACTGTGCATACTTTGGTAAACGTAACCTTGAACCCAAGCACTTGAAGCTGTATCATGCACATTCACCTAAGAGTCACTGCTTAATAAGGCAACTCAAGGTTGGAGGTCTGCTGAGAAATGCTTTCCTGTGTGGCTGGGATAGTGGCCATGGTGTGCACATCAGGAAGGCCTCCTTGTGTAGCTCGCTGAAGCCTCTGGAGGTACATGGGGCAGACATAGGGGGATTCTGGCTTGATCTTCTGCAAATGACAATGTCTTATTGATTCAGGGAGAAAAACTGATCCCATGTGGGTGACCTCCAAACGATATAGGGAACCTCCAAATGACATAGGAAAAAACGATCTCTGGACCTGACCTGTACGAGTTCATATTCTCTAAATCTGAAGAATGAATTTTAGTAACAAATGGAGGTTATGAGCAGAATAGATTTATTGAGAGAAAGAAAGCTCCTGTTGCAGAGAGGGATAGGAGGGAGCCCCCCCCCCCCCCAGCAGATAGTTCCCCAGGAAGCTGTCTCTCCCAGGGATTTTATAGAGGAAAACCATGTGGTGAGGCGAGTTTAAGGTGGTAAAGACACTGGAGCTCACTTAGATGGACAAGAGGTGGGACAAAACTGTGGTTAACGAATGAGATTACAAGCACCATTGTTAGGTAAAATTGATTAAATCCAGTACCAAATGGGGAAGTGAGTCACCTAGCAAGCTGGCATGAATATGGGACAGAGTCTTTTCCTGTTGGGGGCTGGGCTAGTGACTCAATAGGGCTTTTTCAAGGTAATTGATACCTATTTAGAATATCAATCTCTGATGCCCATCCCTAGGGAAGTATGTAGCTGTGTTTCCTCTTTTTTTGTCTTGGTCTTGAGGTGTGGCCCATAGGGAGTGTCTGTCTCTTCCCAGTTGCAAAGTCACCTTGTCTGCCATCTTGTCTCCTTGAGGGCCTGGACCTGCCTGACTGCCTAGGATATTTCTATCTAACTCCACTGCCTACAACATTATCACACAGGTTTGTGATCTTCTGGCAAGTTTTCTTTGACATCAGTTTCCTGAAATCCGTGGGCAGAGTGAGGAGGATCCCTCCTCTCCTCTTTCACTCTTCCCCTCCTGCCAACATTCCTTGATAGATAGCATGCTGCAGCAACCTGAAGTTCTAAGACTCTACAAAGGATGTGACTAGACCCTTTACAAAGCCAACATGATATTTGGTTTCTTATCTGATGGATAATGACTTAAATTACCATCATTAAATGCTGATAAGGGTATAGGAAGTGGGCACTCATGCAGACAGCAGGGATTGCAATAACAACACCTTTCAGGAGGGTAACGTTACATTTCCCTTAAAATTGAAATTCTTATTCTTTGTGGCTGTGTTATTCCAGTTGTAGAAATTAATCTTTTGTTTCTTCTTCTTTTTAACTGGCTCTTGATTTTAATAGGAAATCTTTTAAGGTTTTACCATAAAACAGTCTTTACTAAAGCCTTCTTTTCTTTTGTTTAAGGTACTTATCTCTTCAAAGAAAAATTTTGCCATGCTTTGTTTTTATTATAAATCAAGTTTGAATTTTATTGAATATTTTTTTCTATATCTAGAGATGATTATGTATTTTCTCCTTCAAAGTATTAATTAGCTTATTGGTAGGATATCTGATGACAAAACACTCTAGACATTCTGGAGTAAACTAAATTTGGTATAGTATCTGATTTTTATTAATTACCTTGTTCGGTTTATCATTTTTTGCATTAATTTTATGTATGAAAGTAATCTTCAATGCTCTTTGCTTACACTGTCCTTCTTTAGTTTTGGTATAAAAAATGTAATGGTCTATTGAAAGGAATAGTTCATGTGTACTTCTTTTTCTTCTTTTTAATGTTTTGGACCAATTTTGCCTATTTATATCTGATAATCTGAACAACTAATTTGAAGACAATAATATGCAGTGTCACAATGATTGTTCAATTTCTACCATTTTATTTAATGAAATAGTGAAATTCTGTATCATTACTAATTTTTTTTTTACTATTTTTTTATTCTCTTTAAAAATGTAATGATCTCATTATGAGATGAAAACTTTTGGTCCTATGTTTTCTAAAAGAGGTCACATAAAGTTGGAACAATTTTGTTTCTTGAATATTTTGGTAGAATTTACTTGTGAAGCTATCTGATTCCAATGATTTTATGTTACCCTCTTGATAATTTTTTATTCATTTGTACTACTTTTCTCAATTTCTTAAATGTATTTCCCTTAACGTCTGGTAGTTTTGTGAGTGTTCTGTGAAATTGTCCATATTATCAAAAAGATAAACTTTGTCTTGATGGACTTTCATTAATTCCTGTTGAATTTATAAAAAATGTAATCCAATCTCACTTTTAATATATATTTGCAATGGCTGGTCAAATAGCTCAGTGCCTGCAAGCAGGTGCAGGGGCCAGGGGTTTGATCCCTGGGCCTGCCATGGGGGCCCCACCCTTGGGGCACTCTGAGATGGCAATTGAGACTGGGCATCACACTGGCCTGTGATCCCGGTTCTTGGGAGGCTGTAAACAAGTGGATCATTATGAGTCTGATCTAGAAGTGCAACCCTGAACACCTTGTACACACTTTCCTAAAATACTCTCTATATATGAAAGTAGTTGTATATCCTACTTTTATATTTTAAATGTAAAATATAAAAGTAGTTTTATAT